>PVIW01011049.1:0-40058 GCA_004026585.1 Noctilio leporinus | reverse complement strand
CCAAGTATATGAATACAAGGAATAGGCCTGCAGTGGTCAGGGGGAAAGGGGTTGGAGGGAGGGGGGAGGTAGAGGCAAAGAAGCGGAGCAGCTTAGACAAGAACCTAGTATAAAGGAACCATGGACATGGACAACTGGTGGGATTGACTTTGGGGGGAATGGGTGGGTGGGGAGGGGGACAGAGGGGAGCAAAAAGGGGATGGATGTAATACAACAACAATAAAATTTAAAAAAATTAATTTAGAAAAAAAAATATGGTCATTGATGTCAATTTACACCAACAAGAATATCCAATTTTGGCTGTGGTGAAGAAGAAGACTATTTGGTGTAAACAGTTCAACTGTGATAGGGCATAGCTATGGAACAGATCAACAGTATTATGGCTCAATTATAAAATAGCAATAGTGGGCTAAAGCACACTCAGGCAAGGTTGCTCTGAGTTTGAGGCGGTCCTGTCCTTGAGTTGTAGGTTTGCCACTACATAGTTAGACCATTCAACTCCACTATACATTGAGCTACTTGAATCTACTCTGCTCTGGTCTAGTACACTTGGGTTCACTCGACTCTATTCAGTAGAGATGGCTCCATTCAGCCTCTGTGTTTCAGCTCCAGTTATAAAAAACAATCTTTGATTGAAAGGGAAAGAGTACACCCTATCAGGAAAGGATCTGACTTATATAGAAAAGTCTTCATCCCTCATCCCTGATCATTCAATTATCATGCAAATGAAGACTCCAAATCTTCACAGTTTGATTGGTTCAAAAGGTACTCTGGCTAGCTGGAATGGAGCCACTTTGATTGGCTCATGATGATGCTAATGATGTTATAACTTCAAAGCTCTGATTGGATGGCAACAGATTTAGCCTTGTTTGAAATATGATTCCAGTCACTCTTCTTTTTAATCTTCCCTCTTTAAAGTTTGAGCCCAACTAACTACCAGTAACCCTTCTGCCTAAGTGCTATCTTTCTTGAGGCCAACAAAAGTGTAAAGCACAATGATTCAGATGCATCACTATAACAGTGTAAATGCATTACTTTGGCAAGAAGGTGAGACACAGTGAACATAAACATCATCTTTGGTCTGATTGCACAACTTCAAGGACCTAGACAGTGGTTGGTGAATTGTTTCCACTTCTGGCTTTATTAGCATACTTGGCAAGGTCTACTCTATGGCAATACCCTGCAAATATGGGATCCAGCTACACACAGGCACACCAATATAAAAATCTAAAAATTCACATTAATCTTCCAGCAAATCAATAAATGATGTTAAGTAATAACTATATCAACTCTGTTTTTATTAAAATATTGTTTTTCAACAACCAGAGAGTCAAACAAGAGAAAGCTATCTGCCTCCATAAGTCCTTTACTCTTACCATTATAAATGGCATCTCAAGTACTTTCACACTATCCATTCTTTCTTTATTTTCCTGCTTCCTTATTATTGGGACCTACAGAAGAGAATATGGATTAATGCAAAATAATGTTACAATTGTGAAATCCAAACTACATAGGCTTTTTCTTTTCTATGACATCCATAGTACCCAATGAAATGCCTCAGGAAGTGTGTACTGGATGAATTTGGCATGAGTGAAAAACTGGTGATCTCCTTGAATACAGATTAGAGAGTGTTGCCTTATACTTAACTAAATTCTCTCTATCAACCAATTTCATATCAGCAGATTGTATTTTTAGTCAGTCCATTAATTCTACAAGTATTATAGTGTAGTTGCTACTATTTATAGGATATGCCAGTTACCACAGTGGTCAATTTCTTTCCGCTAATACGGGAATGGAATAATTCTGTTATAACTATCTTAAAAAATAAGTGAAACATATTAAAGTGCAGAGCATTTCATGTCATACATTAATATTTACATTTTTAAAAGGAACATATAGAGAGTATGTTTGTATATATCCCATTACACACACACACACACACACACACACACACACACACACCACAGGCATGCACACATATGAATAAATTATCTGCATGGGGGTTAGCTAAGAAACCTGTAAAACTAAGAGCCTGTGAATGGCAAGGGGAAAAGTGAAGACTAAGTAGAGTTAAGAGGTATATACCTGCCTTTTAACAATTTATTTACTAGGCAAATATTTTACTTCTTAAAATAATTTTTTTGAAATTTTAAAATGTACAACTTTATTTCAAAACATTAGTAAATATGCTGGAATAGCCTTCTAGAAACATACAATTTACAAATTTATCTAAAGATGAAGTAGATGGTCTAAATAAAACAACATAGAAGAAAGGAAAATGCTATTAGAAAACACTGAGAGACCAAGATAGTTTTGATAAGCTACACCAGCATTCATGGAATCATAATTTCAGAGCATACACAATAAGCAGGGGACACTCAACTTGACTTTCTATGGCTAGCAAATGGACAAAAACAGCCTAAGAAATTAAATCTATAGCTTTTATGAACATAGGTCTTGTGTTTTATGAATGTAGGTCTTATGAAGATAGATTAACAGAAAACTTGAGCAAGTTGAAGAAAGCGTTTGTGAACTCTAGGATAGGCTATTATAAATTACCCAGTCATAGGAGAATGTAGTTTAAAAAGAGTGAAGAAAGCCTAGGTAAATTATAGAACATTACCAAGAGAAACAATTTATGCATTATTGGGTCCCAGAGAAGAAAAGAGAAAGAAAGAAGCAGAACACTTAAAGAAATAATGAATGAGAACTTCCAGAATCTTAGGAGAGATGTGGACATTCAAATTATATGATGCTCATAGACCCCCAGATTGAACTCAGAGATTTCCAAGACACATTATGAATGAATGGTCTAAATTCTAAAGCAAAGAGACAAGATTTTTAAGTATCAAAAGAAAAACTTCTGAACAGAAAATTACCCACACCCATCCATTGGTATATTTTGGAAAATAATAAATAACACAAAATTAGAATTTGTTAAGGAATGCAGAGACATCCCAATAGAAAATATCTAATACTATAATTTAAAGATTAAAAGGAAAATATTTACCTTAATAAATACCCAAAATTATTTGCTAAAGTTCAATACATGTTTACCAATTTAAAAAGAAAGAACTGAGCCCTGGATATGTGGCTCACTTGGTTGGAACATTGTCTTGTACACAAAAAGGTGGTGGGTTCAATTTCGGTCCAGGTGTGTATGGGAGGCAACTAATGGATCTCTCTCTCTCTCTCTCTCTCCCCGACTTTCCTCTCTCTATAAATAAAATCAATGAACATATACTCAAGTGAAGATTTAAAAGTAACTAAAAATGTTTATATACCAAAATCACTAGCAAAAAGCAAGAACATTTTGAATTATTTCATGAACAAACTTTTTAGAAAAATCATTTTAATGGTAATCACTGAATATCAAGAAAACATACAGCTGTCTGAGCAGTTTTGCAGTGTTTCTATCAGCTACGCAGAAATTGACAGTATCTGTTAAGGACTGCAGGAGAAACAGGAAACAGAGTAAGACCACACAAGGACTAAGGTGGCATTGCCTTGGCCACATGTGCGTTTAAGAATCCCCATCTTGCTTTCCTCCCTTCCCCCTCCCCTCACCTTTCCCCCTTCCCTTCTTTCTTCCTTTCCTCCCCCTCCCCTCTCCCCTTTTCTCCCCTTCTCTTCCTCCTCTCCCCTAACCTTCTCTTCCTTCCTTCCCTCTTTGCAGACCATGAGATGTTAAAATATGTTTTTAGGAAAAAAAGTTTCCTCTATTTAAATGCATTTGAGCAGCATGCTAAATTCTTTTCCTTAGACATTCACGAAACAATGGCATATTAAAGTGTCTAGGAAATACATAAAGAACAAATCATCCTACTCTTTTCTGAGCCAGTGTTTCTCTAAATGATTTGACCATGGAATACTTTCTTGTCCTTGTTGTTCTTTGGTAGTCTATGGAAGGCAAGTTTGGGAAATAATACATAGAAAATTTTTTTTGGCAAATTGCACAAAGATTCCCAACAGCCAAACTGCAGAATTACTTAGTTTCCAGATCCCCAACATACTCATGATCCTTCTCAGCAAGGGGCTTCCAAAGACATGGTCAGAACCCTACCACCACCGAGGATTTCTTGGCCCTCAGGTTCACGTGGTCAATTCCTAAATTTCTGATCAGAGGTTGACACATTTTTCACTTTCTTTTCTCTCACTACTCTTTTAAACTCTTATGAGTTAGGTTATAACATGTCTTGTGAGACTTATAATGGCTATTCTAAAATTTTTATATTTATTTTTCAATTACAGTTGATATACAATATTATATTAGTTTCAGCTGCATGACCCAGTGATTGAATATGTATATAAGTTATGAAGTAATCACCCAATAACCTAGTACCCATCTTAATATCCTACATGGTTATTTCAATTTTATTGACTATTACCTATGCTATACTTTACATCCTAATGACTATTCTATAACTACCAACTTGTACCTTTTTTTAAATTTAATTTTATTGTTGTTGTATTACATCCATCCACTTTTTGTTCTCCTCTGTCCTCTTCCAACTTGTACCTTTTAATCCCTTCACCTATAACATGCATTCCTCCACCACCACCACCACCCTTATCTTGGAGCCATCAAAATGTTTCCTGTATTCTAGCCTGTTTCTGGTCTACTTTCCAGTTTATTTTGTTTTTTGGATGCCACATATAAGTGAATTACATGATAGTTGTATTTCTCTGTCAGATTTATTTCATTCAGCATAATACCTTTGAGGTCTATCCATGTTGTTGCAGATGGCAAGATTTCATTATTTTTTTATGGCTGAGTCATATTTTATTATATATATGTACCACATTCTTATTTATCCATTCATATATTGATGCACATTTAGGTTACTTCCATATCCTGGCTATTGTATATAATGCTTCAATGTATATTTATGTATGTGTGTGTGTGTGTGTGTGTGTGTGTGTGTATGTATATATGTATATATATGTACACACACACTTCTTGTTGATTTAGTGTTTTGAGTTTATTTGGATAAATACCCAGAAATGGTATTGCTTCTTTGTCTATTGTTATAGCAATTGTTTTAAAGTTTACTTAGTCTGGCGTAATTATTGCTACCCTAGTATTTTTGTTCTATTTTCAATTTCATTATATATATTTTTCAATCTCTTTACAGTTTGTGTGTATATTTTGGTCTGAAGTGAGTCTCTTATAGAAAGCATATGTATGTTATGCTTTGTTATCCATTCAGCCACCATATGTCTTTTGATTGCATCATTTAATCTATTTGCATTTAAAGTGATTGTTGATTGATACGTGGTTATTTACATTTTATTATTCATATGTTTAATCTTTTACTTCTTTAAGATACTTTAACATTTCTTATAAAACTGGTCTGATAATAATAAACTTTATATTTTTCTTATCTAGGAAATTATTTACCTATCATTCTATTCTAATGACAGTTTTGTTGAATTATCTTGGTTGCAGACCTTTGCTTTTAATTATTTGAATGTTTTATGTCAAACCTTTCTGGACAGCAAATTTCTTTTGAGAAATCACCTGACAATTCTATGGGAATTCTCTTGTAGGTAACCAACTATTTTATGCTGCTGCTCATCAGCTTCTTTCTTTGTCTTTATTTGCCATTTAATTGTTGTGTCTTGTGTGGGACTCTGGTTTCATGTTGTTTGGTACTTTCTGAACTTCTTGGACTGATCTTTATCTCCTTCACTAGGTTAGGAAACCTTTCCATTATTATTTTTTCAAATAGGTTTTCAATTCCTTGCTCTCTCTTCTCCTGGCAACCCCATAGTGTGAATGTTGGTATGTTTAAGTTGTTCCAGAGGTTCTTTATCCTATCCCAACTTTTTCAGTTTCTTCTTCCCTTTCTCTGTTCTAATTGGGTATCTTATGTTTCCTTAACTTCCAAATTGCTGATTTGATCCTCTGCCTCATCTATTCTACCTTGATTCCTTTTAATATAATCTTCATTTCAGTTTTATTCTTAATTTCTGACTTGTTCTTTATCATGAGTTCTATCTCTATTTTTATATTTCCTATCTCTTTATTGAAGTTCTCACTAAGTTTATTCTTTCCTTAAATCTATTGAGCATCCTTATTACCAGTCTTTTGAACTCTGTATCTGGTAGATTCCTTATCTCCATTTTACTTGGTTCTTTTCCTAGAGTTGTGTTCCATTCATTCATTCCAGACGTATTTCTCTGTCTCCTCATTTTAGCTGACTCCCTGGGTTTGTTTCTGTATATTATTTAGAGCTGCTACACCTTCCAGTATTGGTAGAGTGGCCTTATGTAGTAAATGTTCTTTAGGGTTCAGAGGCACAGACTCTTCTGTCACCCAAGATTAGTGCACCCCATGTTGGCTGAGCCTTGATTGCTGTTAGCATGTCAATAGGAGGGATTTACTTATAGGGTTATAGGTTGAGAGGACTGGCTGCAACTACAACAGAGGCCAACACCACAGAGGACTCACTTCAGTGGGACTCTGATGCCTGACAAGTCCACATGTGGAGTATGTCACTGTGGAGGAGGTTGGGTAGTACTTTGGCATCATCTGAAAATGACCAGCTGGTGCAGGCCACGATCAGTTGCCTCCTATGCCCTGTCCAGACCCCTTTGGCAAAGCCACAGAAGGCTTTAGAGATGGTGACTACTTGTGCTGGGCTTGGAAGTGCCAAATAGAGGCCAAGCTGCAAACCAAGGCCAACTGCCACTAATGCCAGGTCTGGGCCACTTAACAAGAGGTACAGGGCATGCAGAGGCCAGATGTTACTTGTGGACCTTTGAGAGATTTTATACAAGTCTGAAGCATGATCCAAGACAGGCCATTTGTATGGAACAGGTAGTGAAAATAGTTTGTGTGGACCAGCAAGTTGGGTAGGGTAGAGTCTCAGGGAATCACTAGGGCCGGGTGAACTGTGTTAGCCAGGTTGATGGAAACTCAGATATGGTACCTGCCAGCTGGCTCTGTAAGAAGAAGGTTCAAAAGAACAATGGCCTCTGCCAATGCTTCTGCCTAGAGAAAGTTGCTCCTCCAAATCTCACTTCAAAGCCAGATGATTCAATTCCTCTCCATATGTCCCTGGTACCTTTCAATTTGCTGCCCCAGTGCTGGAGGTCAGAGTTAAAGTGTCTATATAAGTAAATATACTGGTCCTTTGAGAGGCACACCTGGGACTGCAGAAGCTCTTTGTCTCACTCAGTCTCAATTCCAGCTGGTTTTCATAGCCACAAGTTATGGGGCATTTCTTCCCAGCACTAGAAACCTGGGCTAGGGGGCCTCATGTGAGATTGGAACCCTTCACTTTTCAAGGTGGATCTCTGCAGCTGAGACATCCCTCCCAATTTTTAACTGTCAATCATGGATGTGAAACCAGCTGGTTTCCCATTTATGCCTCGCCAACCAGTCTCAATGTGGCTTCTTTTTTACATCCTTAGTTGGAGGACTTTGGTTCAGCTAGATTTCAGGCAGTTCTGAATGATGGTTGCTCTGCAATCTCATTGTAATTATGATGTGGTTGTGGGAGAATGGGAGTGCTTTATTTACCTACCAGCCACTCTGACGGGAAACTACTCTAATATTTCTTAAAGCACAGCTTAACGTTACCTGACTCATTAACACAAATGCACTTTGCTGGAATCTACCAATCAATTAACCTCTCTGAGCATGGGGACTCAGCGATCTTTATTTTGAATTTCCTGGGGGCACTACCCACTCCTCTAAGTTTCCCCTTCTCTTTTCTCAGGCTTTTATGTTTTTACTTCTTTTCCAGCTGGGCTAAACCTGGGAGAAGTGTTTCTACTCCCTTCTTTGCCCGAAACTGGACCTAACACCCTCTGCCCTTGTCCCTTACTGTGGGCCAGGAAATCACTACTGCACTGCAGTTATGCTGATGACCTTGTTGGCTCTGCACCCACACCCAACAGAAGTGCTGCAACAAATTTAGGATGGTCAGTGTTGCCCATTTTTCTGCACTTTCTGAGGTGTATAAACAGTTTCATCGTTATCAAGTTATTCTTGATACTTTTTTCAAAATATAAATTCCCCGGATTCAAGATCCTTTGTTCATCTTTCCAGCCTTCCTGGTTTATCCCTGATACCTTGCCTGCTTCACTGAGGATTTCTAGGCTGACATGAACACACTGAACACTCTGAGTTGGGTTCAATCTCACTTAGTTCCCTCTTTAAAGTTAATTCCTCTGGCATTGAGCCTAATCCCTTTTCATCTGCTATGATTCCAGGATATATCTTTTGGTTAATCCCATTCTTACAGGTGTGAGGTGGTACCTTGTTATAGTTTTGATTTGCATTTCCCTAATAGCTAGTGAATTTGGGGATCTTTTCCTATAATTTTTGGTAATTTTTATGTCTTAGGAAAAGTGTCTGTTCAGGTCCTCTGTACATTTTTTAATTGGATTGTTTGTTCGCTGTTGAGTTGTATGAGGTCTTTATATATTTTGGATATTAACCCTTTGTCAGAGCTGTTGTTTGCAAGTATCTTCACCCATTCAGGTAGTTGCCTTTTTGTTTTGTTGGTAATTTCTTTTGCTGTGCACAAGCTGTTTAGTTTAATATAATCCATTCATTTATTTTTTGCCTTTACTTCCCTTGCCTTTGAGGTTACACCTTTTAGAATGGCTATTGTGAGCAACATGAGTAATAACAAGTGTTGGATAGGTTGTGGAGAAAAAGGGAACACTCATTCACTGATGGTGGAAATGTAAACTGGTATAAATAACCACTATGGAAAACAGTGTGGAGGGTCCTCAAAAAATTAAGAATAAAGTTACCATATGATGCAGCAACCCTTCTTCTAGACATCTACCAGAAACATTTGAAAATATTTGTTCACAAAGATATATGCACTACTATGTTCATAGCAGCATTATTCAAGGTTGCCAAGACATGGAAACAACCAAAGTGTTCTTTGATAGACGACTGGATAAAGAAGGTGTGGTACAAAGCCCTGGCTGGTAGCACAGTGGATAAGGTGCCGGCCTGTGAACCCAAAGGTCGTAGGTTCGATTCCCCAGCCAGGGCACATAACCAGGTTGCAAACCAGGTCTCCAGTCAGGTCTGTGGCTGGAGGCAGGTGAAACGCAACCATACATTGATGTCTCTCTCCCTCTCTGCCTCTCTCCCTTCCCCTCTTTCTAAAAATAATGGAATAAAATCTTTAAATAAATAAAAAATACTTAAAAAAAAAAAAAAAAGAAGGTGTGGTACATATATACTGTACAATAGAATACTACTTAGCCATAAGAAAAGATGAAATACGGCCATTTGTGACAACATGAATGGACAAGAGAAATATGTCCCCTAGAAAAAGCTAAGAACCATATGAGTTCACTTATATGTGGGATATAAGTAAACAAATAAGAAAAATAAATAAAAACATATAAATACAGACAATAGTATGGTGGTTACCTGAGGGAATGCAGTAGGGAGAGTAGTGAAAGGTAAATGGGACCAAAGATATGGTGACAGAAGATGATTTGACTTTGGATAATGGGCATGAAATTCAACATACAGATTACATATCATAGAAATGTATACTTGAAACCTACAAAATCTTATTAACCAATGTCACCCCAATACAGTTAATTTAACTTATTTGTCATAATAGAATGTCATAGTTCTAGTAGCATAAACCCCAATCTTTCCTTCCTACCTGAAACACACGCAAAAAAAAAGTAAGAAAGAAAGAAAGAAAGAAAGAAAGAAAGAAAAAATAACAAATTGTCTCTTTTTGTCTACTTTCCCATTTACAATAAAATTAAAAAGACAGAATAAAATATTCACTGTTTAATAAAATCTTGTAAACGTAGAAAAATAAAATGGAAAAAGGCATAAAATTAAAATAAGAAAAAGTAATTACTAAATTCATAACCAAATATTATTTATTTTGTCCATGTCATTTACTGTGTTAAGATAATCTGTATTTAATGGCTTTTAAACATGATATATCTTCCTAAAAATTATGACATTATTGCAATGACTGAAAAAAATACTCCATTAAATGGATGTAACATAAAAATTCTTCCTTTGTTGAATGTGTAATTTGTTCCCAATTTCCTTTTTTGAAATTTTATTGTTATTGTATTACATCCATCCCCTTTTTGCTCCCCTCTGTACCCTCCCCACCCACCCATTCCCCCCAAAGTCAATCCCACCTGTTTGTTGTCCATGTCCATGGTTCCTTTATACTAGGTTCTTGTCTAAACTGCTCCCCTTCCTTACCTGTGCCTCCCCCCTCCCACCAACCCCTTTACCCCTGAACACTGAAGGCCTATTCACTGTACTCATATATTTGGTTCTGTTTTGCTTGTTGTTAGTTTTGTTCATTATTGTCCCGTAATGGGTGAGATCACATGATATTTGACCTTCACTGACTGGCTTATTTCACTAAGCATAATACTCTCCAGTTCCATCCATGTTGTTGCAAAGGGTACAAGTTTCTTATTTCTTTCTGCTATATACAATTCCATTGTGTAAATGTACCAAAGTATTTTGATCCAATCATCCACTGCTGGGCACGTAGGCCGTTTCCAGCACTTGGCTATTGTAAATAGGGCTGCTATGAACATAGGTGTACATAGGTTCTTATGAATTGGTGTTTCAGGGTTCTTTGGGTATGGTCCAAGTAGTGAATTCGCTGGATCAAAAGGCAGTTCCATTTTTAGTATTTTAAGGAAACCCCATAATGTTTTCCACAGTGGCTGCACCAGCCCATATTCCCACCAGCAGAGTATGAGGGTTCCCTTTGCCCCGCATCCTCGCCAACACTTGTTGTCTGTTGATTTGTTGATGATTGCCATTTTGAGAGGTGTGAGGTGGTATCTTATTGTGGTTTTAATTTGCATCTCTCTGATGACTGGGGATGTTGAGCATTCTTTCATTTGCCTCTGGGCCTTTTGTATATCTTCCTCAGTGAGTTGTCTGTTCAGGTTTTTTGCCCATTTTTTAATTGGTCTATCTGTCTCCCTGGTGTTGAGTCGCATTAGTTCTTCATATATTTTGGAGATCAGACCCTTGTCTGAGGTATCATTGGCAATTATGTTTTCCCATACAGTTGATTCCTTTTGAATTTTGCTGATATTTTCTTTAGCTCAACAGAAAATTTTCAATTTCATATAGTCCCATTTGTTGATTCGTTCTTTGATTTCCTTTGCCCTTGGTGAAGTATCAGTAAACATATTTCTGTATAGGATATCCAAAAGTTTACTGCTTATATTTTTCTCCAGGACCTTTATGATGGCACTGCTTATGTTTAAGTCCTTTATCCATATTGAGATTTTCCTGGTGTACAGTGTAAGTTGCTGGTCTAGTTTTATCTTTTTGCACGTTGTTGTCCAGTTCTCCCAATACCACTTTTTGAAGAGACTGTTTTTACTCCATTTGATGTTCCTTCCCTCTTTGTCAAATATTAGTTGACCATAGAGTCCTGGGTTAATGCCTAGGCTCTCTATTCTGTTCCATTGATCTATCTGTCTATTCTTATGCCAGTACCAGGCTGTTTTGATGACAGTAGCCTTGTAGTATTGTTTGAAGCCTGGTATTGTGATTCCTCCAACCTTGTTCTTCTTTCTCAAGATTGTGGTGGCTATTCGTGGGCATTTTTGGCTCCATATAAAATTGTGAAGTATTTTTTCTATTTCTGTGAAGTCTGTCATTGGTATTTTAATTGGGATTGCATTGAATATGTAGATTCCTTTGGGAAGTTTAGACATTTTAATGATTCTTTTCATTCTTCCCATCCATGAACATGGTATATGCTTCCATTTATTTGTGTCTTCCTTGATTTCTTTCTTCATTGTTCTGTAGTTTTCTGAGTACAGGTCTTTTATCTCCTTAGTTAAGTTGATTCTGGGTACTTTATTTTTCTTGTTGCTATGGTAAATGGGCTTTGTATTTTTTTTTTTTTTTTTTTTTTTTTTTTTTTTTTTTTTTTTTTTTTTTTTTTTTTTTTTTTTTTTTTTTTTTTTTGCTTCTATTTCTGTTGTTTCATTATTGGTATACAAAAATGCTTTTGATTTCTGGATATTGACTTTATACACAGATATTTTGATAAATTTGCTTATTAGGTTGTGTAAGTTTTGGAGGATCCCATCAGGTTTTGTATGTACACTATCATATCATCTGCAAATACTGACAGTTTGACTTCCTCCTTTCCAATTTGGATACTTTGATTCCTTATTCTTCTCTGATGGCTATAGCCAGAACTTCCAAGACAATGTTGAATAGAAGTGGAGAAAGTCAACAGCCTTGTCTCATTCCTGATCTTAGGGGGAAAGCTTTCAGTTTTTGTCCATTAAGTAGGATGTTGGCTTCAGGTTTCTCACAGATGACCCTTATGATGTTGAGGTATGCTCCTTCTATTCCATTTTGCTGAGGGTTTTTATCATAAATGGTTGCTGCACTTTATCAAATGCTTTTTCAGCATCTATTGATATGATCATATGGTTTTTACCTTTCAATTTGCTGATGTGGTGTATTACATTGATTGATTTACGAATGTTCTACCATCCTTGCATCCCTGGGATGAAGCCCACTTGATCATGGTGTATGATCTTTGTAATATACTGCTGAATCCGATTGGCCAATATTTTGTTGAGAATTTTAGCATCTATGTTCATCAGAGATATTGGCCTGCAGCTTTCTTCTCAGTTGTGTCTTGCCCTGGTTTTGGGATTAGAATAATATTGGCCTCATAGAAAGAGTTTGGGAGTCTTCCCTCTTCCTGAAATTTTTGATATAGTTTGAAGAGGATAGGAGTTAGTCATTCTTTAAATGTTTGGTAAAATTCACCTGTGTAGCCATCAGGTGCAGGGCTTTTGTGCTTTGGGAAATTTTGGATTACTTCTTTAATTTCATTAGTTGTTATTCGCCTATTGAGGCTTTCTGCTTCTTCTGGGTTCAGTTTTGTTAGATTATACATTTCCAGAAATGTGTCCATTTCATCCAGGTTGTCATATTTTTTGTCATATAGTTGTTTGTAGTAATTTCTTACAATCTTTAATATTTCTGAGGTATCAGTTGTGATTTCCCCTCTTTCAGTTCTGATTCTGTTTATTTGGGTCCTCTCTCTCTTTTTCTTGATGAGTATGGATAAGGGCTTGCCAATTTTGTTTATTTTTTCAAAGAATCAGCTCCTAGACCTGTTGATTCTTCGAATTGTAGTTTGAATCTCTGAGTTATTTAGTTCTGCTCTGATCTTGATGATTTCCTTCCTTCTACTTGCTCTGGGCTTTATTTGTTGTTGCTCTTCTAGTTCTTGCAGCTTTGTGGTTAGGTCATTTTTATAAACTTCCTGTAACCTTTTTTGGAAGGCCTGTATTGCTATAAATTTCCCCCTGAGAACTGCCTTTGCTGTATCCCATAGGTTTTGGGCTGTTATGTGTTGTCATTTTGTCATTTGTTTCCAGGAACTTTTTGATTTCATCTTTGATCTCATTGTTAACCCCTTCATTGCTTAAAAGCATGTTATTTAGTCTCCATGAGTTAGAGAATTTTTATTTTTTTCCCTTGAGATTGGTTTCTAGTTTCAAGCCATTGTGATTTGAGAAGATACTTTGTATGATTTCAATTTTCCTGTATTTGTGGAGGCTTGTCTTGTGACAGACCATGTGGTCTATCTTAGAGAATGATCCATGTGCATTTGAAAAGAATGTGTATTTTGCTTCTTTGGTGTAAACGACTCTGTATACATCAGTTAGGTCCATTTCCTCTAGAGTGTTGTTCAATGCCACAACATCTCTGGGAATTTTTTGTTTGGAAGATCTGTCTATTGTTGATAGTGGGGTATTAAAATCCCCTACTATTAGTGTGTTGCTGTCTATGTCTTTCTTAAAGTCTTCCAAGATTTTCCTTATATATTTCAGAGCTCCTATGTTGGGTGTGTATATGTTTACCAGAGTTATTTCTTCTTGATAGATTGTTCCCTTAGTATTATGAAATGTCCATCTTTGTCTCTTTTTATATCCTTCATTGTAAAATCTATTTTATCTGAAATCAGTATTGCTACTCCAGCTTTTTTTTTCATGCCCATTTGCTTGATATATATTTTTCCATCCCTTCACTCTCAATCTGTGTCGATCTTTTTTTCTAAGGAGGGTTTCTTGAAGACAGCATATATGTGGGTCATGTTGTCTTATCCATTCGGCTACCCTAAGTTTTTTGATTGGTGCATTTAATCCATTTACATTTAAGGTTATTATTGATTGAAACTTATTCATTGCCATTTTCTCCCTTTGTGTCTGTATTCTTCTTTTGCTTTCTCTGTTTCTTCATTTTATTTGTTTACTTATTTTTAGAGCAGACCCTTTAGCATTTCTTGCAATGCCGGTTTGGTAGAGATGTATTCTTTTAGTCTTTTTCTGTCTAGGAAGCTCCTTATTCCTCCTTCTATCTTGAATGAGAGCCTTGCTGGGTAGAGTATTCTTGGTTGCAGGCCTTTATTTACCATTACTTGAAATATTGTCTGCCATTTCCTTCTGGCTTGAATTATTTCTGTTGAATAATCATTTGATAGCCTTATTGGAGCCCCTTTGTATGTTATTTGTCTTTTCTCTCTTGATGCTTTGAGGATTCTTTCTTTTTCTGTGAAATTTGCCATTTTAATAATAATGTGCCTTGGTGTTGGTCTGTTTGGGTTGATCCTCCTTGGGACCCTCTGTGCTTCCTGAACTGGATTCATGTTTTCACTCATCATGTTAGGGAAATTTTCTATCATGACTTTTTTGAACAGGTTTTCCATTCCCTGTTTCTCTTCTCCTTCTGGTATCCCTATGATATGGATGTTGTTACATTTCATGTTGTCCTGCAGCTCTCTTAAACCCTCTTCAGTCTTGGTCAGCCTGTTTTTATTTTCTTGTACTGTCTTGGAGTATTTGTCTACATTATCCTCCAACTCACTGATCAGTCCTCTGCTTCCTGTAACCTACTGTTGATTCCTTCTACTGTATTCTTCAATTCAGAAATTGTATTCTTCATTTCTTCCTGGCACTTATTGATAGTTTCTATGTCCTTTTTCATGCTGTTGTAGTTCTCAATAAGTTCCTTGTAACTTCCCTGGAGTTCTTTGTAGTTCTCCTGGAGTTGTTTATAGTTTTCTTTGATGTGGCTGAGCTCACTGAGCTTCTCTATCATCATTCTTTTGAATTCCTTATCTAATATTCCAGGTGCCTCTGTTTCATTTTGTGGTCTTTCTGGGATTCTTCCTTTCCTTTTGGTGATGGGCTGATTCTTTTTTCCCCCATTTTGGATGTCTGTTCTTGCTTACTTTTTATTTTTTTTATTTTTTCCTTGGGTTAACCTGCTTTGCTTCCTTACCTTAATTGAGCACCCTTCTGTGTTAGGAGATTTGTGGAGTTCAATGTTGCAGTCTCCCAGATTTTCTCCACTTGTTGTTCTTGGTGTGTCCTTTATTTGGGCTGTCTCGTTGTAGTCTGGACCTGTGGGCTACTCTCCTGCTGGTCTCCTCTGCCTCTGGGCTGTGCTCCCCCGTGTCCAGATGCTGACCGCTCCAATACTTAGGGTCCTGAAGACATCTCATGCTCACTATCTTGTCCTCTAGCTGCTTTGGTACTCAAGAACACCATCAGCACTGCTCTCTACTCTGTCACCATCTTTCCTCCCCACGTCTTGCTTGAAAGGGTTGGTGGCAAACAGAGGCATTTCACTGAGAGTCGAGCCCTTATGTTGCTGTGGTCTAGCTAAGAGAGGTAGCTGCTCCCGGTTCATTGACCCACGACTGTGGCTTCCTAGATAGCCCAGCTCCTGGCAACATTCTTATAATGTATAAGAAAAACATTGAAATTAAAACATTATATGCAGGAAAAATAAAACTATTTTAATAGAATTCAAACATGTTTTCTTGCCTTAATCATGTCTAGAAATCACTTAACTTAATAACTTAAAGTGTTCAAAAAGAAGAAAACAAAAAAATAAATTTGGTTGATTACATCTGTCTAAAATATATTATGTATCAGTTAAAGAAAAATATTTTAAATGCTATTGATAACCAATAAATTGATGAATAAAGCTTTGAAAAATGTATATTTATTACAAATAGTATATAATTAAGAAAGATCTTTGAATTTCTTATGGCCAAGACCAATGTTTTAAAAAACAGCCACTCTTGGGATCAGCTTGTTTTTTGAGAGAGGGCAATGACTGTGAGCCAGCTGCTGAAATCATTAATATTCACTCATCCTAGAAAAAAAATCACATTCTAGGTTTTTTGCCTTTGATACCCAGAATCACAGGAAAAGTATTGCCAAATTACACTCCTTCTACAAGAGATAAAAGAAGCAGAATTGTTAGCAAATCCATTATTTCAAGCTTAACACTTAGCGGTGGGAAAGACAGCAACTGAACAGCAGTTGAATGCTAGGAAATTCTGGTAAAGGCATATGGTGTTGTGTCAAATGCTGAAGAATTGAAGATTCCATTCTTACAGATAAATCAGAATGCTAAAAAGAAGCCTCTTTATATTTAAATAGATTACATGTCGAATGTTAGGAAATGGTTGAAAAGTGAATAGACAAGATCAAGCCATCTATGTGAAGTTCAGTGAGGGCTATTTCCAACAACCACTTCTAAAATAATGAAACTTGAGGGAATAAACTGAAATACTTCTATTCCATGCAATTCTGATTTGATTGGAAACCAATGGTTGAAAATGGAATATAATGTAATAACAGGAAGCTAGTGACCAGGAAGCTGCCCCAAAATGTAGAACAAAAAGCTACAGCAAAGCCATCCAGCCACATATATTCCTGCAAACACCATGTAACCACTGGAGACTGGGGGTTAGACAGTTCCTACAGAAAAAGGAAATATACTAACTGTTGTTAACATAACTGGTCCAGTGGAAAACCCTGGGCTGGAGCAGCAGGTTATTGAGACAGCATGGATACTTGCTATCAAAAGTGGGCCTTGCCCTGGCTGGTGGTTCAGTGGATAGGCACAGGCCTGTGAACCCAGAGGTTGATAGTTTGATTCCCAGTCAGAGTACATAACCAAGTTGCAAGCCAGGTCTCTAGCCAGGTCTATAGCTGGAGGCTGGTGAAAGGCAATCACACACTGATGTTTCTCTACCTTTCTTCCTCCCCCTCTGCCCTTTTCTCTAAAAATAATGAATAAAATATATATATATATATTTAAGTGGGGCTTAACTAAGAGCAAAGAGCTTAGATTATGGAGTCAGACTGTTTCAAACCTCAACTTGTTTTTGCGAGGCTTGTAGTAATGTTAATAGCCAATATTTATTTATCACTACATGGCAGGTTTTGCTCTAAGTTGATTGCATTAAATTACCTCAACAAACAACTGGTAAAAAAGCAAATCCAGGGTTTCTTTGCAAGAAGTCTGGCTTCAAGCCCTATGGCTTCACCTCTTTGCAACATGTTCCTCAAGTAACCACTAAATGAGAAGCCAGAAGGCCTACATGACCTTGGGCAAGTCATCAGACCTCTCTGTCACTTTAAAATGGGGATGGATAGTAATAGTACTTATTTCATAAATTTTTTTTAAAGTTCAAATAAAATGCATACTCTTAGCACAATATCTGACACATAATAATCCAAAAAATAATTGTCATATTTTTCTTGATAACCATACCATTCAGCTCTACCAGATCATATACAATCCAGATTTCTTTAGGCCTCTGAAGTTTATGATGACTGACAGGGTCACATTAACCATAATAATGAAATCTCACTGAATCGTGACTCCACCATCTCTCATCCCCACCCTCCCCTTATCCTTCTCTTCCATTACTGACTCCCAGTTGCCTCTTGGGGACATCTCACCTATGGGACCAGGTGATATTTTCCACCTGGTCCCATAAGCAATGCTCAGAGCCCATTAAGTCATTTAAGGGCAGCCCCTCGCCCTGTGCCTGCTGCCCTGGATGATTTATAGATCAGAATGTGGTCCTTGGTGTTGGCTCCTGGGGCTCACAAAGTTGTGGACTAGTAAAAGACACATAGGAAAAAAAATGTGTTTCTCTCTGAGTCTCACTGTGTCACTTTGGCTCTTAATTGGTCACATCCAGCTCTTGGTATAAAAAACTCCCTCAGCCTCTGTCTACAACATCCCTTCATGGGGCTTAAGCCAAGTCTATATTGTCAGTCTGGGGAACAGATGCCATCTGCTAGGCTGAGACCTTGGCTAAACAAGTGTGGGAATTGGCAAAGATTGCCCCAAATGAGTGAGTCTAAAATAAGATCACCAAATCACCCAGTTTGACCAGGATTTTCCGACTTCTTAGGGCTCTTTTCACAAGAATTCCCCACTGTCCCCTTCTAGGATGATTGGTCACATTTGTTTTAAAATACCCAGAACATTTTGGGAAACATCACAAAATTGGTCCATCAGTGTGGAGGAAAGCTGATGAGAGAGCATCCTGCATGCTGAATATAAGATCACAGATGACATTAACACTGCTTCCCTGGTTTATTCCCTACCAAAATGTTTGTTGTGGTGTAGACATGTGCTTTGTCTCAACTTGCTATGTTAGAGAAATAAGATATTCCATCTGGTTCAGATGAATTAAGATTATTTGAAAATCTCCTTTCTCAAGTCCCCCTCCCCCATTCCTGTCTCTATCTATTTTCTGAGAATTTCCAATTCTCTACTTCCTTTAACATTGCCCAGAGAGTGTGTGTGTGGCCTAACAGTGTCCCACACTGCTGTTAATAGGGGGCCTGTGGTTTATTCACTCTGTATCATTTCAGCAGCGGTTCTTTTTTGGCAAGGAAGCCTTCTTACATCCCACACTTCCGATTACATGAGACTCAGACTGGATACATGTAGTCTTCCTGCTTCTTTTTTTATCTTTCTTTTCTTATTTTTAAGTTTCATGAGAAATCATTATTGTTACAAAAGAAGTAAAAATATGTTTCAGTTCCATATTTAGCAATTAAAAAGGAACTGATCAGATCCCCCCCCCAAAAAAAATAAATTTAAGAAAGACTTACTGCATTTGATATTTTTAATCAAGTTATCAGACTTATGTCATAAGGTACCCCTTACACAGCTGGAGATCAACTAACTTTTCTATCAGTACAAATTTGCCAACTTCTGAGCACACTTTACCTCATCCCTTCTATCTTCACTAGTAGCAGGATGTCTGGAGTCCTACTCCTCACCCATCTTTCAGCAGCCACAACTTGAGGGTGGACTTCCTTTCAGTGTGTGCTCAGTAGAGGGGATACAGACCGCTGGATGGAAACTTTACTCGCCCCGAGCTCAGACAGTTCTCAGTACTACAGTCTTGCTTCTTGGGCAAAAGGTGGCTCAGAGACTCTGGCAAGGCTCATCTTCAAACATGCAGACTCAAGGCACTCTGACAAAAGTTGCAGGGACACCAGAAAGGCCAACTACCTGACTGTCAGAATGAGAGACTGTGATTCAGGACACTCTCCTTGGCCTGAGTTCTAAACCATGACAGAATTTCATTTCTAATTCATAATCACTTCCCAGGGCCAGACACATTGGAGAGGCCCAAGGTGCCAGGTTAGATAAAATTTGAGAGACTGCCCCCTTCAGGTTTCTCTCGTGAGAGGTGTTCCTTTTTCATCTCAGGGAATCCAGTCCTACCATCTGCAGCCACTAGGTACTGAATAGAAGAGAGGTCTGCACCAGGACTTTCAGAGTGCTTCCCCTACCCTACCCCTCCAGGAAAGAAAGCTTTCCTGATTATTCCATGAGAAGGCAGGGGTCCAGGGGTTGTGTCTTCCAGCAACCCCAATATTCTTTGATTTGAGCACTTGACACTGTTCTCCAATTTATGGGAGATGCTCAATAAATGCAATTTTTAGCCATTCTCTCTTGTAACCAGATCATAGCTTTAAATTTCTCTTTTATTCAAGTTCTGAGGTGTCACTCTCCCCAGCTGAATGCCTGTTTTCACCATCCCTGTGGCATTTGTGACAAGTCTTCTCACTACCGAAGCACAGAATTCTCCAGTGCAGCTCCCACAGGGCACCTACCCCTGGGTCCCCACTCAAGTCATTATATTTTATTTCCCAAGGTATTTTAATTTCAATTTTAATTTTAAAAGTCATCTTTTAACTGAGATATCTTAATTCCTCTTATATTTGTATCATTTCTATTCTAATACATATTATTAAATATTATAATGCTCATCATCATAATATGATTTCTTGAACTACTGGCCTAAATATTTGTTGAACAGCACCATTAGGGAAAGAGGAAAAAGTGTTTTGTCCAGTGATGTATCTTTAGTTCCTTGTACATGTTTTAGACCATAGATTTTGTTCAATAAATATTTGGTGGATGAATAAAAAATGAACAAATGATATAATATCATCATAGAAGAAATGACCTTTTAATGAAAACTACATCATACAACTTAAAGATGGCCTACTGATGGATGCAGGAGAATATTTTCTTTCCTGGAGAGTTCCATATGTTGAGGCAAATACATGAAGCAGCCAACATGTGGTTTTTGGACCCAGTGAGATATCAGGCAGGAACTTCCCTGGCATGGGTTTTGTTACTGTATATATAAAACAGACCAATAAAAATTTTGGATCTGTAATTAGGACTTTGATTTAATCTCTATATACTTCCTTTCTAAGGAAAATGAAAAGTAGTAACTGTTCTTTTAAGTAGAAACATTTCTGATGTGGGAAAGGAAAAACGGAAATAAGGAACAAATTTGTAGAGGAAGAGTCTGTGGATTTCCAAACTGGGAGATTTGAAAATCACTTTTCTTGAGCTCATGGGCTTTCTTGCTGTTCCTCCAACATGCCAGGCACCAGGATACCTCAGGATCTTTGCACATACTATTTCAGTGGCCCAGAAAGCTCTTGCCCAAGATTTATGTCTTTCTTATTTTTCTGTCTTTTCTTGATAAAGACCTTACCTAACTAGCCTTTTTATTATTAAAAAAAATAAAAATATATATAAAGCAGCCTTTCTGTCACCATATTCTTTGTTCCTCTTACCTTTCATTTCTCATGGTCTTTATCAGCAAATGACATATAAGCTATTAACTAATTAAATTGTCAGTCTCCTGCCCTTCCCACCCCCAACTATAAGTTTTATGAGTTAAACAACTTCATAACTTTGTGGAACAGTGCTTGGTACAAGTGCTTGAACAAAATTGAAGTACTTGGAGCTTTCCTGCATAAACTGCGAATGCTGATGGTCTTCCAGCGATGCTTGGAATTGGCTTGTAGCAGCTTCAGAAAGCTGATTGTGTGTATTTCTTTCCAACTCTGCATTCATTGACATCAAATTGGTAAATTAAAATTGGCTATGGTAGGAATATTAACACTACAGAAATTGGCAAATGTCACACAGCAAGACATCTTTTTCTTTTTTCATTTTTTCCTGCAGTCAATTGTTAAATATTTTCTAGCATACCATTGGTCTTACCCAGATATTTTCCTACAAAAATGATAATGTATGTATAAATAAACATTTGTACTAAGCATTCTGAAATATTGTGCTGAAATAGTTGTGCATATTAACAATTCAATCCACCTAAGGACAAGAGGAATGTTAAAGGACTCTTGGATAAAAGCCAAGCCTGACAAAATTAGTGATAAAATGAAAATTGGGATCTAAAGAAAACTGAATTTAAATAATTTTGAAGAATCTTAAAAAGAGATTCAAAGTGTACAAATCATTGACCACAAGTTATCAGAAATTATGTAAGAATATTGTTCAATATAAAGAATTTAAAATTGTATCTAGGCACACAAGGAAGACACTAGAAGTGTCAGGCTCAGAATTCAGTTTATCCCTGCAGCCTCTGCCTAGTGCCTAGATATGGGTATTTTATGAATAATGCAATAGATTGGAAAACTTAAATGCAAATCATATTTGCACTTTTTGCTTGTAAGCCAGAACTGTCAGTGCACCTTTCCATGTGATAGAAAATCATCCATTTCTTACAGTTAGAATTACAGGAAAGCCTCTCATGTTCTTTCCCTCACCAAATTTCCATCGTCTCCCTTTACTAATGGACTTCAGGTACCTTTATACTCTAACCACTCAAGATTCCACTGATTTCTGAAAGTACTTCGTGGTAAAGAGTCTGGGCTCTGAACTCACAGGCAGATTCCTGCTCTGACACCTAGTGCTGTGACACTGCACTCACTTTCCTTTTGGTCTAATCCCTACATGGGTTGTGTGTTGTGGCACCTGTTATCATGGCACCTCATCTGCTTACCTGGGTGAAGGGCAGATTCCTTTTCAATTAAAGTCCTTCTCATTTCTCAAGATCCACTTGGAATTCTTGCCCAACTCTCAGCATTTTGGGGATCAAAGAGAAATTGTCCCATTCTCAAAACATTTACAATATATTTATAACTACCAACAAAAATAAAAGAAAAATGAATGATGTAAAGAAACACATTCATAGCCTGTAATGTCCATGAAGCACATCAAACTTCTGCTTTTCCATGCAGATGTGGATATTAGTGGTGTAATAATCTTTTTGGATTATGCCTATTTATTTGTATGACTTGACCCACTATTCATAAAAATACATGAGCTAAGGGCAGATACTTCTATTTTTTTTTTAAGTGAAAGCAGTCCAGAAACATAGCTAATTATAAAGATCTAAGTAATGCAGAAATATATAGAGAAAGTTGAAATATTCTTTTTACATCTTCTAATCCCACTGCACTTTCAATAAGTAATTTTTTAAAACAGTTTTGGTGCATCCTTCTAGTAAGTGTATATGTGGAGGTTTCTGTGAGTATGTGACTTCAAAAAGCACATCATTTTTTGTTTGTTTGTTATATAATAAAATCATATTATATACATAAATGTATTATTGCATGAGCTATTATTTTACTTTATACAATACCTTGGTAACTTTTTTTCAGTACCTAGTGAAAATGTTAAGTATAACTTCATACTTTATTTTAGAAGCCCCTTATTAATGAATATCTAGTTGTTTCTAAAATTTGGTCACATCCTGTAAAGTTGCAAAAGACATTCTTAGATACATATCTTTGGGTACATGTATAGTGATACTACAGAGTTGAGTTCTTAAAATGGAATTATTGGGTCAAAATATAACTCATTTCATATTCTGGAATGTTTTATCAAACTGCTATCTAAATAGAGCTCTCCAAATTAGGTCCCAGAATCAGTATTTGATAAGCCAATTCCCCTTGTTAATAAACAGTGAATGTTATCAGCTTTCTAGCAGCAGAATAGGTTTAAGACCAGGCAACTCAATTGCTCTGTGTTTGAAACTGAAAGTGAAATCCTTGAGTTTCAGAGTGCGTGTGTATGTGCACTGATCCATAATTTCTGTGCAACTGCAGTTTTTTCCAATCAGGGTCTGGTGGACTTCTGTTCTTCAAATAGACAGGGCTCTTGCAACCAGGCTGGCCAAGCCTATCACTGGTGACTTTGTTGAGTCTACATCCTGGTGACATAGGCCATGTCTTTGGGATCTTCCCTGACAAAAATCAAATGTCCAGGATGCATGGCACTATCATCATCATCAGAGGTCATTGCAAAGAGCGGAGCCTCTGAATGGGGCAAAATGGGCCTGGTGGCAGCAGCCTTGTTCTCCCCACTGGCCTGAATATTTAGTCTGGGAGGATGTGGAGGACAGGCACAGACATGCATTTCTCCAGGCACACTCATTAAACAGGACCAGAGCTGATTAAGTGTAGAAGGAAAGAGTGTCAAGGGCAAGGTGACACTGTTCATACTGCCTTGCACCTCTGAGGAATGAGTATCAAGTGTTAGTCCTGGAAACTCCCCAAAAGACTTGTTGGGAGAACTGAGAAGGCTTCTTATTTTAGACCAAAGAGCTTTTGTGAGCACACAGACATAGAATGTCAGTTTTTCTTCACAGAGTCTGCTAAGGCAGAGCACATCCTATATACAACTGTCTAGGTAATATATAGGGAGATACAGATGTAGGTGATATGTAACACATATAGATATGGGCAAAATTACAACATGTGTATCCAATCATGGGGAGAAGTGCATGGATTCCCATGAGATTCATTACTAAGGGAGGCCCCAAGGGCACTCTAACTAAAGAACAACTTAGTGGAGTGCTCATTTCACAAATGTAGTTGAAAGTCTGGTTCTTTAAAATATTTTCAAAAGATCTTTTGCTCATATAATAAAAAGGGTGATCTTACATGAACAAAGTGTGAGAAATGTACATGTAAAAAAGGGAAGATGAGAGATATTCTGTGTCTCCCTCCACAATTAAGAAGGAATATATCTACTTCAAAACTAGAGACAGCCAGGCGTTCCAGAAAATTAAGCTACACAGAAGTCTAACAAACAAAGACATAAATAAGAAATACTTATTCATACAGGTAGGAGGGGTGGGTCCAGGACAGAGATGACAGGATTAGGCAGTGCAGTTTGGTGGCATGTTTTGGTTGCAGCAGGACAGCAGCTGTGGCTGGCCAACAGACAGCACAGTCACACATTTTAAAAAGGTAGGGACACCTGGGAAGCATTCCTGGAACTAGCTTAGACTGTATGAGTCATAGTTCCAGCAGCAGGGGAAAATAAAACTACATTGCTTCTGACTGTGAAAATCGGTGGGGATTGAGGTGGCAGAGGAAATTGCCAGTCTCTCAACAGTGTCCATTTGTTTAGATGGCCTCCACAGTCCTATAATGACTGCAGACCCACCCCACTCTGGGAACCACAGCCAGGACTGCCTTGCACCTCTGAGGAATGAGTATCAAATGTTAGTCTTGGAAACTCCCCAAAAGACTGCTGGCCAGTCCCATATGGGAAGTGGTAGAAGTGCCTAGAAAAGGGGCAAGTGCTGAACAAGAAGTATTGTTCCCTCTCAGATCCTTCCCACACATGAAGTGCCACAACTTGGTGAAACAAGTCACCTCACCCTGTACTGATAAATACCTAAGGCTCTGCCCCTTACAATGTAACAGGTGTGACAGCTCTACCTAAGACACAAAGTCAAACACAGAAAACTGTCAAGCTCAGGAAATAGAGAAGTATGGCCCAAAAGAGGGAGCAGATCAAGGTGCCAGTGGGAGACTTGAACAAGGAAGAGATACCCAACATAATAGCCAAGGAGATAGCCAACCTGACAGGTATAGAGTTCAAAATGCTGGTGATTAAGATGCTCAGAGACTTGACAGATATGCTTAAATACAGCAAATGTGGAAAGGAAGAAGTGAAGTCTACATTATATGAAAAAAGAAAAATCCACATGAAATGAAGGGTGAAGGGAAAGAAACTGGTGTTCAAATCAATTATTTAAAACATAAGAAATAAACAATCACCCAGTACAGAAAGAGGAAATAAGAACTGAAAAACAAACAAACAAACAAAAAACAAGAAGAGGCTTAGGAATCTTTGGGATGATGTTAATTGTGCCAATACCCAAAGCATAGAGGTGCCAGAAGGAGAAGAGGAAGAGCAAGAAATTGAAAACTTATGTGAAAAAATAATGAAGGCAAACTTCCCTAATTTGGTGATGGATATAGACATACAAGTCCAGGAAGCACAGAGAGTCCCAAACAAGATAAACCCAAGGAGGACCACACCAAGACACATCATAATTAATATGCCAAAGTTTAAAAATAAAGAGAAAATCTTAAAAACAGCAAGAGAAAAAAAGAGACTTACCTACAAAGGAGTTCCTTTAAGATTATCAGCTGATTTCCTAAAGGAAATTTTGCAGGCAAGAAGGGCCTAGCAAGAAGTACTCAAAATGATGGAAAGCAAAGACCTACACCAACTCTATCCAGCAAAGCTATCATTCAGAATGAAAGAGTGCTTCCCAGATAAGGTAGAGCTAAAGGAGTTCATCATTACCAAGCTATTATTATAAGAAATGTTACAGGAAGTTATTTAAGAAAAAGAGGATCATTAAACTATGAACATTAAAATTACAAAAAACTCACAACTAGCAACAAGAGAATCTAAAAAATAAAAGCAAACACAAACTAAACAAACAACTAGAATAGGATCAGAATCATAGGTATGGGGATCATTGGGAGGGTTATCAGCTGGGAGGGGGAAGGGAGAGAAATGGGGAAATAGTACAGGGATTAGGAAGCATAATTGTTTGGTACAAGATAGAGTGGGGGGATAGTTAAGAATAATATAGGAAAGGATGAAGTCAGGGGATTTATATGAAGGACCCATGGACATGAGCTAAGTGGGGGTGGGATTGTGGAAGGGAAGGAGGTTCCTGGGCAACCATTTGCTGCAATAACAGGCTTGATTTAACTTCAGAATCTTGAGCACACTTTAATGAACTTTCCTTTATCCATGGGCATCATAATATTTTCAATCTTAGCTTTAGCAGCCTCTTTATTGGAATGAGATTGTTTGTTAACTTCTCTCTCATAACTGCTCCACATATAATAGTTTTAAAGGATCTTTATCTGGTGAACTAGGTGGCCAGATTTCCTTTGACCAGAATTCAAGAACATTGACACTGAGAAATTCTTACACCTTTTTGGCATGTTGTGCTGGCACCATCATGTTGGAAGATAAAATGTTCATTTGCAACTTGCTTCATCCACAGGACAACTTCTTCTCTCAAAATGGCAATGTAAACATCAGCTGTCACCTTCAAGCCTTGTAGAAAAAATGTGGGGTCATGATATCTCTTTCATTGCTTACACCACCTAATACCATCACTGTAGCAGGAAATTTCATTTTCATGACCATTAGAACATCAGGATCAGCATCATACACTTTCTTCACATTGTCAACTGCATTTAAAGGGATGGTATTGAAGTCCACAATTTCTCCCTGCATGCAGCCCAGAAATTCAATGTTCTTACATTGTATTCCTTCAACATGATGGTTTCTCTCAGAATGTAATACTTTCTATCTGAAACAATGATGATAAATCATAACCTTAGAAACATAGTTTTCCAAAATTAATAAGAAGCATGTGAAATAAGGAGATGCAAAGTTATTGCCAATGTATCACATGCACCCTGTATTTGTCACTGTTTTTCTTCTTACACTAAAACCATTATTACATTTTTGAAAAGTAGACTGAGCTTCACTACAACAGGAGAGGGGACTCTGCTCTCAATAGTGCTGTACTGTTATTAACTTGGTGCTACTGCTCACATCATGGGATTACACAGCACAAAGGAACTAAAACATGACAAGCATCTCCTGAAAAATTACATGAGTTGCACATTTTTATATACATATATTGTTATTTTTATCAGTGAGGTATAATTTACATATAAATGCACATATGTTAAAATGCATAACTTGATGAGTATATACATATATATTTAACATAGTATCATACTTCATGAACTTGTCTGAAATTTACTTTAAAAATAATAATTCTAGGCCCTGGCTGGTGGCATAGTGGATAAGGTGCCGGACTGCGAACCCAAAGGTCGCTGGTTCAATTCCCAGCCAGGTCAACATAACCAGGTTGCAAGCCAAGTCTCCAGCCAGGTCTGTAGTTGGAGTCAGGTGAAAGGCAACCATACATTGATGTCTCTCTGTCTCCCTCTCTGCCTCTCTCTCTTCTCCTCTATCAAAAAAAAAAAAAATCTTAAAAAGAAAAAGAATAATTCTGGCCAACATGGAGGCATAGGTAGACATGCTAAATCTCCATCACAACTAGAAGAATTTGTATCTACCTCAAAACTAAATAAAAATTATTCAGAAATTTCAGAAAATTAAACAACATGAAAGTGCAACAGAAAAAGAAGTAAAGAAATAACCAACCAGACAGGTAGGAGAGGCAGAGCCCTGGAGGAGAATGGCAGTAGTAGCACTGGAGCTGAGGCCACAGTGAAAATCTTCACAGTCATATATTTAAACCTTGGAGGCAATCCTGGGGCCAGATTTTGAAGCCCACAGTTCCAGCACCAGGAAGAAACAGATCCACATTCCTTCCAACTGTGAAAACCAGTGGAGGATGGGGCAGAGGAGGAAACCACTGGTCTCAGCAAAGGCATTTTTTCCTCTAAGACCCCTCCCCCATACACAGCAACACAAGGAGGTGAAATGGATCATCCCACACTGACAAATTCCTAATGCTCCACCACTTATAATGTAACAGATGAGACAAATCTATCTAAGACAAAGAGGCAAACATAGGAGATTAAAAAAATATGGCCCAAAAAATACAGCAGATCAAAGTGCCAGTGGGAGAGCTGAGCAAGGAGGTGATACCCAACCTAACAGATGCAGAGTTCAAAATGCTAGTGATTAAGGTGTTTGCAGACTTGACAGATATGCTTAAATACAGCAAACACAGAAGGGAAGAACTGAAGGTGAGACTTTGTAAAACAATGAAAAATACATATGAAACAAAGGGTGAAGTGGAAAAAATTGGCTCAAATCAATGATTCGGAACATAAGAAAGAAATAAATAATGGGTACAGAAGGAGGAAACAAGAATTGAAAAAAATGAGGAGAGGCTTAGGAATCTCTGGGATGACTTTAAATGTGCCGATATCCAAAGCATAAGGGTGCCAGAAGGAGAAGAAGAGCAAGAAATTGATAACTTATGTGAAAAAAATAGTGAAGGAAAACTTTCCTAATTTGGTGAAGGAAATAGATATATATGTAAGTCCAGGAGGCATAGAGAGTCCCAAAGAAGATAACCCCTAGGAAGACCACACCAAAACACATAACTAAAATGCCAAAGTTTAAAGATAAAAAGGGAATCTTAAAAGAAGCAAGAGAAAAAATCAGTTACCTACAAAGGGGTCCCTATGAAACTAACAGTTGATTTCTCAAAAGAAACTTTGCAGGCAAGAAGGGCGTGGCAAGAAGTATTCAAAGTGATGAAAAGCAAAGACCTACAACCAAGATTACTCTATCCAACAAAGCTGTCATTCAGAATGGAAGGGCAGATTAAGTGTTTCCCAGACAAAATAAAGCTAAAGGAGTTCATCATCACCAAACTATTATTATATGAAAAGTTAAAGGGGCTTAAGAAAAAAGGATCAGAGCTATGAATGATAAAATGACAATAAACTCACAACTCTCAACAAAATCTAAAACAATAAAACAAACACAAACTAAGCAAACGACCAGAATAGGATCAGAGTCATAGGTATGGGAATCATTAGAAGGGTTATCAGCTGGAAGGGGGAAGCAGAAAAAAAAGGGAAACGGTACAGGGATTAGGAAGTATAATTGGTTGGTACAAGATAGACAAAGGAAAGTTAAGAATAAATAGGAAAGGATGAAATCAGGGGACTTATATGAAGGACCCATGGACATGAATTAAGTGGGGTGGGATTGTGGGAGGGAAGGGGGATCCTGGGCTGAGGAGAACAAAGGGAAAAGAAACTGGGACATCTGTAACATCATAATTAATTAAATAAATAAATTCATTAAAAATAGTAATAACAATAATTGCTAGCTTGACAATGAACACCTCCCAAGAGTTAACATTATTATGAGATTTACTTAAGTTTCCAACAACCCCTTGAGGTGTGCACTGTTTTCCAGCCTATAGGAGACCCTGAGATTAAAGAGGTCAATTGATATGCCAAAAGTTATGTGACTATGAGGAATAAGTAGTGGAGACAAGACTCAAATCCAAGCACGTGATATGGGGACACAGTCTCCTAATCAGTACATACTGTTGTGTGTGATGTTAATGTACCCACAAGGCACTGGGATAGCTATGTACAGAGGCTGACAAGAACCTGTCTCTCTAAGACTTTCAACACTGAGTCACCCTGACAAACAAGAAATAACACCATACTTACCACTGATAAGCCCTCCTCTGTTAGGGAGTATAAGCCTAGAAGCAGGAACAACCAACAAATAATTTTCATTAAGCTTGAACATTCCTTCCCAGAAATTATTCAGATGATTCAGGAGGCCTCAGCTATGGGCAACTGGTGATTGACAGCTTCATTATGACAATGCACCAGCTCATGCAGAGTTTTGTTGAAACATCAAATCACCCAGGTGACTCAGCCCCCTACTTCCCAGATTTGGTGCCCTGTGACTTCTGGCTTTTCCCATAACTAAAATCACCTTAGAGAAGGAAGAGATTTTAGACCATTGATAAGATTCAGGAAAATTATATGTCTCAGCTGATGGCAATGGGGAGAACTGTGTGAGTACAGCGTCACACAGGTGAGGTCCCAAGGTGCCTATTTTGAAGAGGACTGAGGTGTCATTTCCTATGTATAATGTTTCTTATATGTTCTTCAATAAATGTCTCTATTTTTCATATTAAAATTATAGATTTTATTTTTAGAGTAGTTCTAGGTTCATAGCAAAATTGAGAGGAAGGTACAGAGATTTCCCATATTCCCCTACATATGTGTGTACACAGCCTCTCCCTTTGTCAACATCATATACTGGAAGATATAGTTGTTATAATTGATGAACCTACATTGATTCATCATTATTTCCCCAAATCCATCGTAAATTTTGTCAAAGTGTACACAGATTGTACATCTTTTATTCAGCCTGTATTGCCACTCTGAACATAGATGTATGCTTGTGTGAAATTTCCCTGTAGACTAAGTAGAAACTAGAAAGAGAGAAGAGACTAGGAAGTCCAAAAGAGTGGGGCATTCAAAGTATTGCTTAGAGTCTCAACTAGGGCTGCCTTTGTTTCATTTTGTTGTTGTTGTTGTTGTTGTTTTCATTATAAAAAGTACAGAGCACTTTTTTCTGGATTTTTGTGAAGACCCCCCACCCTGCCTCTGAGAACCTAAACACCCTGTTAAGGGGAGCATTATTCCTTTCAAATTAGATCTAAGGTCCCAGGAAAAAGAAACAGTCAATGGGAAGCAAGGAAGTTGACAAGGGCTCAAATCTTATGACATCTTCTGTTGCTGCCCACCCCACCCCCACTTTGCACCACTCTTTCCTTGTGCCCTGTCACTAGTGTTATATTTTTAAAAAAACAAATTAATCATGCAATTCCCCTGCTTGCTAATAGGATGAAATCCAATTGACCCTAGTGCCTTTAAGATGAAATCCAAACCCCCTAACAAACAGGCCTTCATCTGTTGTTAGTCCCTTAAATATCTCTGTCTCCCTGAATTGCACCATTGGTCAGCAATGCCCAGTAGGCCTCCTTATGTATAAAGATCTTTGTACATTTTCTTGCAGTGCAGCACACTTTCCTCCAGACAACTCTTCGTTCTCCTTACTGAAGCCTTGCACAGGTAGTTTGCTGCCCTATGTCCAACCTCAGCATCACATGACTTTTCCCTTTGATGGAAACAGACCACATTTTTCCTTACTTTCGTTCATATGTCAGTTTCTCTTCACTAGACAAGTTTTCCATGGCCATCATCTCTTCTTTCTTGTTTTTGTAATTCTGCCATCTAAATTTTCGCCCTTTGCAGGAACTTAACAAATGGGTTAAATAAAGGAATAAATAATTACCCTGACGAATTAAGAAAATTGGGCCCTGGCTGGTAGCACAGTGGATAAGACACCAGCCTGCAAACCCAAGGGTCACCGGTTCAATTCCCCACCCAGGGCACATAATGAGGTTTGCAAGCCAGGTCTCCAGCCAGGTCCATAGCTGGAGGCAGATAAAAAAGGCAGCCATACATTGATGTCTCTCTACCTCTCTGCCCCTCTGCCTCTCTTCCTTCCCCTCTCTCTGAAAATAATAAATAAAATCTTAAAAAACAAAAACAAAAACAAAAACAAAAAAAAAAAACATTGGAGTCTAAGCTTTTTTTTTTTTAAAAAAAGAGGCCCAGTTATAGATTATGGTAACTGTGTCAACAACTAACTTTACAGTAAATTCTTCTTGTTAGATATACCTGGAGTATTAATTAAACATACATATTCCCACAGCTGTCCCTAGAGACTCTGATTCAGGATGCCTATGGTAGGGCTGTGGCACCTGTTTGTTTATCACTTGTTCCAGTGGTTCTCATGATTATAATGTACATGTGGGAAACTGTGAGTCAGAACACCCAGCTGTGTTGTTAGGACGGGTAATGCTGCTGACTGCTTCTTATCCATCTACAATACATTAAGCATATATTTACTAAATGTCTACTCTAGGCCAAGCTCCATCCTGTCACTAGAAATTGCCTGAATCATTGGGAATTGGGCTTGTTCAGTCAAAAGTGGATCAATCCTCTCACAGCAATGCTTCCCATGTGAGTGAATTCAGAACAAAGTTCATTAAACTGATTAAAAGACATTGCCTTTTTATAACAAGACTATCTAATGTTCTTTTTTATTATATAAAATTGATGCATAAATTAAATTCCATCAATGGCAATGATAACGTTGAATATTCTTTCTGAAACTCCACATTCTCAGCATATTCTCAAAAGAAGTCCCCACCCTGCCCCCCTTCCAATTTAGAATGTGATGCATTTCTGAGGGGACCAATACTCCACCAGAGCTGAGAATCTTTGCACCTTACCTGTCCCTTCAGGAAGTGTTACCCATGATCTGTCAAGGTTGAGAAGTGGCAAATGTTCATTTACACTGGCTTACTAATACATTACAGGCCCTATTTTCAAAAGTGCATTCATAGTCCCAGGATATTAACTACTACTGAGCAACAAAAGAAATCAACTTAAAGTCCACACCTACTATCCACCATAGAAAAGTTAAATTGCACTCTTGAGAGAGACCGATGACATTGTCTTTCCCAGGTCCTAGAGAGCAAACATGTTTTCCAATCAGGGGCTGTAGCACCTTGCCAGGACAGCCCTCAGACAATGGAGCCAGTTTCCTGGAGCCTGATGGGTGAGACTGGTGTCACCTGTCCTTTCAACATGTGTCTATTAAAACACCTACCATGTGTGCACAGGCTGACTTGTATGATTTCCTCTTCACTATTACTTAATAAAATTTATAGTTTCATTTTACAGAAGCTTTATCCATATAGAATTCATGGGTCATGGCTCTAATCCCATTTGTTGGTCATTCATCTATTTGGTTTTCATGTATTCAAATGTAGTTCAGGAATTAACGAAAAACAACAATAAAAGTATCTGATTATTTTCAGGGGAAGAAAAAGAAAGTCCTTATTAAGTCTACATACAGAAAATAGTCCTTACAAAAACCATGACTGCTGTTCTGATATGGTCAAGAGTATGCTGGGCTTGCAGCAGTCACATCAACCAAATGGAAATGAGGCTAGCTGCATCACAGGTTTGAATTGGAGCTGATTCTTGCTTTCAGTAGGTATTTGGTGTGATTTGAAGTCCAAGGAGGCATTTGAATATTGCATGATAGTTATGGTATTGTGCAAAAACTGCTGAAAGACATAACCCACTAGCATATTTGGTCACATTAGTATAGTAGATTTGTGATGTCATTTGACTGATAAAGAAATTCTGAAAGAAAGCAGTCATTGATGTAGATAAATTCTGATAAAGGTTAGGTACAGGTATTTTAGGAGCTTGGATTAGGGTTAGTATCACAGGGGTGAAGCATGGGGCTGTTCTGGCCAGCGAGGATATAACCTTCAGGCTCTATGCGCCAGAAAGCAGGAAAAAAAAAAACGTGGAGGAAACTTCAATAGCAAAAACCAGCTGACTTCGTCATTTCAAAAATTACAGCTTGAGCATGGTCTGTTTGCTTTCATAAAGACAGCCTTTAGAAAACTTTTGAGCAATCAGTACTTCAAAAACAAAATTAGCCACTCTATAAAATAAACTGTTCACAGTTGGAAGTGTTTAAATAGGGACTGGAGAGATCATGCTGAAATGTGTAAGAAAGGAAGACTGACATTGAAAAAATGGCTTCTAGTTATTCCACAGTTAGTTTTCTATGAAGCAGAGGTGCCAGTAAATGGATTATATTTAATCTTTTAAACTTCATGTTTGATTATACTCTATAATTTATCAAGATCATTCTTAAACATTTAATTTTATTGTTGGATGCATTTTTGTAACCCCCCAAATATCTGCAAATGTCATAATTTGCATAATATATATAACTAATATATATATTAGTTATAATATAAAAGATATTGGTAGCATTATTCTCAATATAATATGTTGAGAATATGATACAGATATATAATACACAGCTGAGAAATGGATAACACCATTGAAAAGGGTAACCTTGAATACAGAGCCACTTTGTACTCCATTGGACAATTCCCTTGAGGTTGTTCCCTTTCATTCATCTATTTACTAGTCACCTTAAAGAATAAGCACATATTTAATATATTGGTTACATTTTACTCTTCTCCAGTTGTCTCCTATTTTTCTATCATTATTATTCTTTAAGTATTTTCAAGAAAAAATAACTATCTATTCTGTAAGTTTTCCTCTTGCCCCATTCATCTATGATACCCCATGACCCTCGTATAAATAATAATCAGTTATTTGAACATTAACTTAACAAAAATCTCATCAGAATAGCTCTTGTTGCTTTCAGTGATTTTTTTGAATCCTAAGTTTATTTTCCATTTGGATCTTCTTAATGTATCAGAAATTACAGAAAACTCATTTTAAAAATTCTGATCCCAACTTTATTATAAAACTTTCCAATATCTGAATTCATAGAAATGCCAATTCATATTCAACACCATTGGCTTCTTATGATAATAATAACAGAAAACATGTTTAAAGATTTTTATTACTTATAAACATCACCTATACACCAATTGTTCTCCACATGTTTAGGAATAAATGAATCTGAAAGCTTATATTACTCTTTACAGGGCACCCTGAGGTATTTAATTCTATAATACAGAGAAAAACTAGTTTGTTGATAGAACACAAATTTTTTTAAAGAATACAAAAAATTTTATATGTATCAAATATCAGATCATGTATACAGGCACTCATTTGTTGTATCAAACTTGGTCAACTATTTACATCTAGCACTGATTTGCAAGAAAATTATGACATATATGTTACACATTTTTTTCTTTGAAAATATTTAAGGGAATTCCATAAGAAAACTAATTTTTTAACATAATATCTATATTTTATGAAGATGTTGTCTGAATAATAGTGAACACCATTACTGAATTTAGATATTTTAACTTGTTAGATAATGAATATCTTGCTCAGTATTCAAATCACAAAACCAATAAATCAATTGTTAAATAATTTGTTACAATCTGATATCAGAGCTGAGATCCTTGCCACACCATAACAGTTCTCACATTTCTCCTTCATTGAGATAATTTGTAATTAGACAGGATTACATTTGTATAATCTCCCTAACAAGGATGAAAGGCAACCTAATGAAGTGGTTAGCACAGACTGCTTAGATTTAAATTCCAACCATGCCACTTATCATCTGGGTGATCTTGCACAAATAGTTTAATCTAAGTCTCTGCCTTTATATAGAATCATAAAGCATTAGTAGCTACGTCATAGGATAGTTATGACTACTGAACAATGTAAACCTTATAGAGAATTTAGCACAATTCCTGGCATAAAAATAGTCTCCAATAAATGTCAGCTCTAATAAAGGAGTTACCATCACATTCTACTACATACTATGAAACTCATATTTCTTTTTCAGTTTAAAAAGTATATGTCTTAGTAATCCAAATTCTTCCTATCAAAATTTCCAAGATGTATGGATGCATTTTCTCAATTCGGATTGCTTCCACTTTGCAGCATCAACTCTGAATTCCAGGAAGCAGTTAGGTACAAATTAGATCCAAGAGTCTCAAGATCTACTAGGTGCTGTAGTTTTTGTCAGGCTAACATTTCCTGATGGTCTGCAAGAGGTTCTAAATCCCTACTTAAACTTTCTTATGTGCCAGTTCCTATTTTCATAAGAAAGGTTTCATCAATTGCCTTTGTTTATAGGTATCACCTATAATACTAGCTTCACAATAATACAAATGTCTTTATTTGAATCTGATCCTTCTTACCAAAATTGATTTTTTTAATTTTATTATTGTTGTATTACATCCATCCCATTTTTGCTCCCCTCTGTCCCCCTCCCCACCCACCCATTCCCCCCAAAGTCAATCCCACCTGTTGTCCATGTCCATGGTTCCTTTATACTAGGTTCTTGTCTAAGCTTTCTTGCCTCTGCCTCCCCCCTCCCCTTACCGCTTTCCCCCTGACCACTGAAGGCCTATTCATTGTATTCATATATTTGGTCCTGTTTTGCTTGTTGTTAGTTTTGCTCATTATTTTCCTTTAATGGGTGAGATCATATGATATTTGTCCTTCACTGACTGGCTTATTTCACTAAGCATAATACTCTCCAGTTCCATCCATGTTGTTGCAAAGGGTACAAGTTCCTTCTTTCTTTCTCCTATATAGAATTCCATTGTGTAAATATACCAAAGTTTTTTGATCCAATCATCCACTGCTGGGCACTTAGGCTGCTTCCAGCACTTGGCTATTGTAAATAGTGCTGCTATGAACATAGGTGTACATAGGTTCTTATGAACTGGTGTTTCAAGATTCTTTGGGTATAGTCCAAGTAGTGGAATTGCTGGATCAAAAGGTAGTTCCATTTTTAGTTTTTTAAGGAAAACCAATACTGTTTTCCACAGTGGCTGCAAAAGCCTACATTCCCACCAACAGTGTATGAGGGTTCCCTTTGCCCTGCATCCTCGCCAACACTTGTTGTTTGTTGATTTGCTGATGATTTCCATTCTGACAGGTGTGAGGTGGTATCTTATTGTGGTTTTAATTTGCATCTCTCTGATGGCTAGTGACATTGAGAATTCTTTCATATGCCTTTGGGCCCTTTGTATATCTTCCTCAGAGAGGTGTCTGTTCAGGTCCTTTGCCCATTTTTAAATTGGGTTGTCTGTCTCCCTGGTGTTGAGTCACATTAGTTCTTTATATATTTTGGAGACCAGGTCCTTGTCTGAGGTATCATTGGAAATTATGTTTTCCCATACAATTGGTTCCCTTTGAATTTTGCTCATATTTTCTTTAGCTGAACAGAAACTTTTCAATTTGATATAGACCCATTTGTTGATTCATTCTTTTATTTCCTTTGCCCTTAGTGAAGTATCAGTAAACATATTTCTACGTAGGATATCCAAAAGTGTACTGCCTATATTTTTCTCCAGGACCTTTATGGTGGCACTGCTTATGTTTAAATCCTTTATCCATCTTGAGTTTATTTTGGTGTATGGTGTAAGTTGGTGGTCTAGTTTTATCTTTTTGCATGTTGCTGTCCAGTTCTCCCAACACTATTTGTTGAAGAGACTGTTTTTACTCCATTGGATGTTCCTTCCCCCTTCATCAAATATTAGTTGACCATAGAGTCCTGGGTTAATTTCTGAGCTCTCTATTCTGTTCCATTCATCTAAATGTCTATTCTTATGTCAGTACCAGGCTGTTTTGATGACAGTAGCCTTGTAGTATTGTTTGAAGTCTAGTATTGTGATTCCTACTACCTTGTTATTCTTTCTCAAGATTGCGGTGGCTATCTGTGGGCGTTTTCGGTTCCATAAAAAATTTTGAAGTATTTTTTTCTATTTCTGTGAAGTCTGTCATTGTTATTTTAATTGGGATTGCGTTGAATCTGTACATTGCTTTGGGTAGTATGGACATTTTAATGATGTTAATTCTTCCCATCCATGAACATGATATATGCTTCCATTTATTTGTGTCTTCCTTGATTTCTTTCATCATTGTTCTGTAGTTTTCTGAGTTACGGTCTTTTACCTCCTTAGTTAAGTTGATTTCCAGGTACTTTATTTTTCTTGTTGCTATGGTAAATGGGATTCATTTTTTCACTTCTATTTCTGTTGTTTCATTATTGGTATACAAAAATGCTTTTGATTTCTGGATATTGATTTTATACCCAGATATTTTGCTAAATTTGTTTATTAGGTTGAGTACGTTTTTGGAGAAGCCCATCGGGTTTTGTATGTACACTATCATATCATCTGCAAATAATGACAGTTTGACTTCCTCCTTTCCAATTTGGATACCTTTGATTCCTTTTTCTTCTCTGATGGCTATAGCTAGAACTTCCAAGACAATGTTGAATAGAAGTGGAGAAAGTGGGCAGTCTTGTCTCATTCCTGATCTTAGGGGGAAAGCTTTCAGTTTTTGTCCATTAAGTAGGATGTTGGCTTCAGGTTTCTCATAGATGGCCTTTATGATGTTGAGGTATGCTCCCTCTATTCCCATTTTGCTGAGGGTTTGTATCATAAATGGTTGCTGCACTTTATCAAATGCTTTTTCAGCATCTATTGATATGATCATATGGTTTTTATCTTTCAATTTGTTGATGTGGTGTATTACATTGATTGATTTACGAATGTTGTACCATCCTTGCATCCCTGGGATGAAGCCCACTTGATCATGGTGTATTATCCTTGTAATATACTGCTGAATCCGATTGGCCAATATTTTGTTGAGAATTTTAGCATCTATGTTCATCAGAGATATTGGCCTGTAGCTTTCATTCTTAGTTGTATCTTACCCTGGTTTTGGGATTAGAATAATATTGGCCTCATAGAAAGAGTTTGGGAGTCTTCCCTTTTCCTGAATTTTTTGGTATAGTTTGAGGAGGATAGGAGTTAGTTCTTCTTTAAATGTTTGGTAAAATTCACCTGTGTAGCCATCTGGTCCAGGGCTTTTGTGCTTTGGGAGATTTTGGATTACTTCTTTAATTTCATTTGTTGTTATTGCCCTATTCAGGCTTTCTGCTTCTTCTGGGTTCAGTTTTGGTAGATTATACCTTTCCAGAAATGTGTCCATTTCATCCAGGTTGTCATATTTTTTGTCATATAGTTGTCTGTAGTAATTTCTTACAATCTTTTGTATTTCTGAGGTATCAGTTGTGATTTCTCCCCTGTCAGTTCTGATTCTGTTTATTTGGGTCCTCTCTCTCTTTTTCTTGATGAGTCTGGATAAGGGCTTGTCAATTTTGTTTATTTTTTCAAAGAACCAGCCCCTGGACCTGTTGATTCTTTGAATGGTAGTTTGAATCTTTGAGTTATTTAGTTCTGCTCTGATATTGATGATTTCCTTCCTTCTACCTGCTCTGGGCTTTGTTTGTTGTTGCTCCTCTAGTTCTGGCAGCTTTGTGGTTAGGTCGTTTTTATAAACTCCTTGTAACCTTTTTTTGGAAGGCCTGTATTGCTATAAATTTCCCCCTGAGAACTGCCTTTGCTCCCATAGGTTTTGGGCTGTTTTGTGTTCATTGTCATTTGTTTCCAGGAACTTTTTGATTTCATCTTTGATCTCATTGTTGACCCCTTCATTGCTTAAAAGCATGTTATTCAGTCTCCATGAGTTAAAGAATTTTTGTTTTTTTCCCTTGAGATTGATTTCTAGTTTCAAGCCATTGTGATCTGAGAAGATACTTTGTGTGATTTCAATTTTCCTGTATTTGTGGAGGCTTGTCTTGTGACATACCATGTGGTCTATCTTGGAGAATGATCCATGTGCATTTGGGAAGAATGTGTATTTTGCTTCTTTGGGGTAAAAGACTCTGTATACATCAGTTTGGTCCATTTCCTCTAGAATGTTGTTCAAAGCCACAACATCTCTGGGGATTTTTTGTTTGGAAGATCTGTCCATTGTTGATAGTGGGGTATTAAAATCCCCGACTATTAGTGTGTTGCTGTCTATGTCTTTCTTAAAGTCTTCCAAGAGGTTCCTTATATATTTCGGAGCTCCTATGTTGGGTGCATATATGTTTATCAGAGTTATTTCTTCTTGATGGAATGTTCCCTTAAGTATTATGAAATGTCCATCTTTGTCCCTTTTTATGGCTTCATTTTAAAATCTATTTTATCTGAAATCAGTATTGCTACTCCAGCTTTTTTTTTCATGTCCATTTACTTGATATATAGTTTTCCATCCCTTCACACTCAATTTGTGTCAATTTTTTTTTCTGAGGTGGGTCTCTTGACAACAGCATATATGTGGGTCATGTTGTCTTATCCATTCAGCTACCCTATGTCTTTTGATTGGTGCATTTAATCCATTTACATTTAAGGTTATTATTGATTGATAGTTATTCTTTGCCATTTTCTCCTTTTGTGTCTGTATTCCTCTTTGGCTTTCTCTGTTTCTTCATTTTATTTGTTTACTTATTTTTATAGCAGACCCTTTAGCATTTCTTGCAGTGCTGGTTTGGTAGAGATGTATTCTTTTAGTTTAGTTTTTTTTTTTTGTTTTTGGTTTTTTTTTTTTTTTTTTTTTTTTTTTTTTTG
>PVIW01011048.1:0-40040 GCA_004026585.1 Noctilio leporinus | reverse complement strand
TCCCTTCTCCTCCTCTCCCTTTCTTTTCTTTTCCTCCAGCCCTGGTGTCAGCTTCAGTGTAAGGGTTGGCTCCCCCTTGTGGTTAAAGGGTGACTTCATTGATATTTGCCAGGAATTGGGAGAGGGTACCTTCTGAACCTTCCTTCTGAGGAGTCAGGAGCTTCTTTCCTGAATGTGGCAACAAAACTTTCCTCAAATTTTATTGACTCCAGTTCATCAGAAGTCTGTCAATGATGAAATTCCTTTGCCCAGGGAGAAGGGTAACCTGGTTGGTTTAGGGCTGACGGGGGAGGCATGGAATTACCTTCCTCCAAAGCACGTGCGAAGGAAGGGTGAGATTATATATGGATATAGATACCCAAAGAGAGTTGAGTAGCTAACAAAAGAAGAGAGAGTAAACTATTTTGTAGGCAAACACAATAGTCACTATTTTAAGAATATTTTTAGGTTAAGAAAATGTAAAGTAAAAATTTGAGTTTTGATGAGACAGGAATTTTGATAGATCTGTTAGGATTACGTTAGCCACAAAATACACTCCAATTAACCAAATGAATAAACCCAAGGAATAGAACTGTTTATCATTATCCATCTTGTGGCAGAGGTATAATCACCAAAATTATAATTTGGTATAATTATAATCACTTCTACCTGTATATTATTGATTAATATGTTTAGTTTCTTTAGAATATTAGAGGAGGATTAGTTCTTAGGATGGATAAGATTGACACCATTATTTTTTAATTGCAAAAGACATGTATATTAAGGTTTGCATCAAATTGCTCAGATAAAAATGAAAAAGGAAGTAGGTGGAATGTCATTTCTTTTAATGCCGTTTAAAATGCATAAACTTTATTGTGATTTTAAAGGTAATATTGCAAAAACAGTCTCAAAAACCTTAAGTGTCTTGGATCATTTTATTGAGATCAGAAAGACAGATTCTATTAAAAAGGCCTAGGGCTGTCTAATAGTTGCTTCTATTTTTAACCAGGTCCCTGTTGAGTGAGGCAAAGTATGTCAATGGTCAATGGTAAGAAGCCCATCTTGAAACTAGCTTATTTCTTATGCTGAATATTTAACTGAGAAATCAATGCATGTAATGTATTGAAGAAAAAGATCACAGAGTTTGGGTAGGTATTTAATGAACTAATAGATTTGTAATTTGGAGGAAGTAGTTTTATAAGATGAGATGCTGTCATTCAAAACAGAATCTAAGAATATCTCTCAGTACAAGATTTTCCCTGTAAGCCATCTTCTCTGGACACAGTTAAATATTCTACTACTTTTAAAAAAAATTTTATTTATTATTTTCAGAGAGAAGGGAAGGGAGAGAGGCAGAGAGGGAGAGAGACATCAATGTATGGTTGCTTTTCACCTGCCTCCAGCCATGGACCTGGCTGGAGACCTGGCTTGCAACCCGGTTATGGTCCCTGACTGGGGAATCGAACCGGCAACCTTTAAGTTCGCAGTCTGGTGCCTTTTCCACTGTGCCACCAGCCAGGGCTCTATTTTACTACTTTTGTTACTCAAACTGTGGTCCATGGACCAGCAAGACCATTATTATGGGGAGTTTGTTAGACCTTCAAAATATCACCTCCGTCCTAGACCTGTAGAATCCGAGTCTGCCCTTTAACAAGACCCCTGAGGGGATCCATGTGTTCATTCAAGCATGATCACAGGTTACTAAACCTCAATTAGGGAAATTTTCACAGTGCAGAGTATTAAGGGGTGGAGGATCATAGGCCAAAGAATTTGTGTTTCTTTTGGTCTCTCATAAAAGCCCCTCAGATACATCACAGAATTTCTATTTGCATTTGCTGTCATGGCTATGTATGATGTTACCTACTAAAATCTGTGTTACTTAATGAAATGTCTGGAGAACAAAGGCTTTGAAGTTGAGCAACTTGGTTTGAAATCTGATCTCAAATTTCCCAACCATCTGACTCTGGGCAGGTTACTTCAACAATTGAAGCCTAGTTTTTTCATCTCTAGAAGGAATTTCTAGAATATCATTTCTAGGCGATACTGATCTTGTTCTGTTGTGTAGATGAATTGAGATTAGCATGTAGCAGGGCCTGGCACCTAAAAGCAACGCTGTGAATATTAGCCCCCTTTCTTCTTGCTGGAACATGCAGTTTATTAAAGCTTTAGTTATCTGCTACAAATAAGGCAAAGATTACAGAAAATCTTCTACATAGAAAAACTATAATGTAAAACTAACATTAGGTTTTAGACAGATCTACTTGCTGAGCGATTCTCAGAAATGATATTTAAATAATTAAATAGAGTTAAATTGTTTAGTGTGGTCCATGTGGATGCCAAATTACACTCATCAAAATGATAATTTGGAGTTTACCATAATTGATACTTTACTGTTTTTCCTGTGTCTGATTTATTAACAGGTTTTGCTTTTCCATTGCTGTTCAGCTTTTGTTCAGTGACTGATTCTGCATTCCACTACCAAGTCTTCATCTTGCTAGTTTCTTTGACTTGCAATCTTTTCTAATGAGGAGTCAGAATGGTGTGGCTGGGTGGATCCTGATGAGAAGCTGAAAGACAGCCTGGGCTGAGAGCTATAACCTTTTTGGATTGGCAGAGTAAACTATTACTCTGTCATGAACTTGATCACACCATCTCAGCACAGCTGAATTGTGCAATGACAGTTAAGTTACGTGACAGTCGTGGAGGTGCAGAGGGACCCAAGTGCAATGCACAAACAAATTTGTTTGACTGACATTGTGTTGGCCACTCAGGGATTCTTTCTCCGCTTGGGCTGCCCACCTCCACGATCCTTTCTACCCAGAGAACTTCATGATGTAGGCCATCCGAATAGTATCGTTTATTTAAAAATTTTAATTAAAAATATAGTAAAGAATAGAAGGGGATATAACAAATATCCATATTCCCACCACCCAGAATTAACTGTTAACTTCCTATTTAACCATCATTGTCTTCCTTCTTCACACTTCCAAAGGCAACAACTGTGGATAGTTTGGTGTGTGGTCATATTAACACCTTTCTAAAAACTCTTCTTTTCCATATCCTTAAACAAAATATAATATTATTTTGTGAGTGCTTTTAAAAATGTCCATAATAGTTTCAAAACATATTATTCTTTTTGAGCATTGCATCCCTCCCTTCAACTTTACTCTTTTGAGATCCAGCCATGCTGGTAGACCCAGTTCATTCCTTTGGCTATACTACTGATCAATATCATTGACCAGTAGTAGAGCTTCCTCCTGTCTTAGAAACAGACCATGTTTTACTAATTGCTTTTCAGGATTTGTAGGTGGTGGCTAAGATCTAGCAGTCCTCCGTAGATCTGTGATGCACTGGCATTTCTGCCTCTCCCCTACTGGTTTGCTTACTTAACTGAGGCTGCTGTGTTTATTAGAGATTAACACATTAATTGAAATAGCATTTACTGCTCTTGGTAGAGGGATGAGTTGTATGTGTTATTCTTTTGTCCTTAGAACTGCAAGGGCCCTGGCTGGTGTGGGTCAGTGGACTGAATCCCCACCTGTGAGCCTAAAGGTCATTGGTTGATTCCTGGTCAAGTCATGTGCCTGGGTTGTGGGCCAGGTCCCCAGTTGGGGGTGTATGGGAGGCAAGTGATTGTTTCTCTCACACCTCAATGTTTCTTGCTGTCGTTCTCCTTCCCTTCCACTCTCTCTCTCTCTGAAAAATATAAATTAAAAAAATTTATTAAAAAACCTGAAAGGTGATGTGTGTACCCTTTGGTGAGCTCAGCCACACTAGATAAAGATAATACCTTAAGCAACACATTTGGTGAGAACAGGAGCAGCCTACCTGAGCATCCTCCTCTAACTTGCTGGCCATTGTTAAATACAGACCAGTGAAGAGATCACTTCCATGTTTAGGCAGCTTCAGGCTTCTCCAGCATTCATGGCTTGCCTCTCTCTTCGGTAGCTAGAGAATGAAGTTTCTGTAGCTTCTGTCTGTCAAGGAAAATGTGTTTACCCTTATTAGTAAAGTCAACAGAATAATGGCACACTAAGGTCTTCGAGGTCATCTTCATAACACACTGAATGGAGCGGTTATTTTAGTGGGAACATTATCCTCCATCTAAACTATATTTTCTAGTTGCCACAAGACTCCACTTCCTGACACCCTTTATTAAGCACTTACTCCAAATTGTCAAATAAAAATGTGGCTGTGTAAAGTTGTACACTGAAGTGAAATAGAGTCCAAGCAGCTAATCAGCTTAGAAGTTGAGTTAGGGTCTAACATAAGGGGGAATGAGCCTGTTAGTGAGATCTGGAGCATGTGTATGTTCATGTGTGTGCACACATATGTACATACGTGCATGTAGGAGCCACGCCTTTGGTTGGGGTGTAAACAGACACATTATAAAGAAATTTTTATTATGACTGTGCTTTTCTCCCTATTGCTCAACTATAACCCTTCTGCTTAAAGCCACCAGTAAACTATGCATGGCCAGCTTTAGCAGTTAATGCTCAAACTTCGTTGTACTCTATCCCTTGCAGTATTTGACATGCGAATCACTCCCTCCTTGAAACACTATCTTCATTTGATTTCCAGGGAAAACATTTTTCTTTTTCCTTGATTATCTCCTCGTTTTCCGTCTCTTTTGTGAGATACCTTTCATCTTCTAGGTCTTATATGTCAATGCATCCTAGGGCTCAGCCTTTCCATTTCTTTACTTTTCTCTGTGTGTGGTTAGACATGCTCACCTTTACATGCCATTTATAAGGAAATGATGCTCAAATTCCTATCTCCAGTTTGGATCTCTTCCTTGACACATTATTCTAATGTGTAAGTCCAATCTGCCTCCTTGGCAACTACTGTCAAAAAATGAATTTCAGCCCTGGCTGGTTTGGCTCAGTGGATTGAGTGCTGGCCTGTGAACTGAAAGGTCACCAGTTTGAGTCCCAGTCAGGGCACTTGCTTGGGTTGTGGGCCAGGTTTCCAGTTGGGAGAGTACAAGAGGCAACCAGTTGGTGTTTTGCTTCTTCTTTTTCTCCCTCCCTAAAAATAAATAAATAAACACACACACACACAAACAAACAAATCAGGGAAAAAAAGAAGATGAATTTTAACTGCTGCGTTGAGTTCCATACATCAGACCCCAGGATTCCCCATTTGCTTAGGCTGTAAGCCATAGGGTTGTTCCTGATTTCCACATTATACTCTACGTCCATTCTCTCAGCAAATCTGTTGTTTTTACCTCAAAAATACATCCAGATAGTGACCATTTATCATCATCTCCATTGCTGCCACTCCAGTTGTATGGACTCTGGTGTCCACTATGCCAATGGCCTCAAATAGCCTCTTTTCTACTTTTGTCACTTTATGAGTGGTCGCTGCACAGCAGCTAAAACAGTAATCTGATTTGGTTATTATTTTGCTTGAAACCTTCCCATTGCAATGAAATACAGTCTTTACAGCAGCCTATCGAGTCCAGTAAGAGTTGGCCTTTCTTAGAGCCTTTGTACTTGCTATTTCCTCAGCCCAGAGTACTCTTTGAAGATACCCAGATTTCTGCATAAATGCCAATTCATCAGGAAGCCTTTCTTGACACCTTATTTAAAGAGCATATTCCTTCTCCTTAACCTGCTTCATTTTCTTCCTGTTTGTTTATATAGTGTCTGTCTTCTTCCACAAGAACATGCTCTAAGCAGGCAAAACTCTTTTATTCACGGATGCATCCCCAGACCTGAAAATAATGCCTGGTATATGCATTTGTTGAACGAATTAAGGAATGGATTCTATGTTTGCCACCTCCTCTATGTTTTCACCATTATTATAATTATTGATAATGTATTATTTTAGATTATGTTGTCAAGGAGCATCTAGTTTCCTCACGTTTATTCCCATCCTGCTCCTGACACACTATATCTTTCACAGATTTGTGAAAAAAACATTTCGGCATATACTTTAGAAACCATGGTACCGCATTCATTTCTTAGTTCCAGTCCTTCTCTTAGATGTTTTGCTCAACTTCAACAAACTGTGGGTGAGAGAGATGTGAAATCAACATCAATGTTAGGATACCTTTGCTTGTTTAGAATAAAACACTCAAAAACCCTAAATCACCAGTGCATGCTAGCCAGGTAGCATCTCTAGCCACCCCAGAACACTGCCAATATAAAACACCTCCAGGTACCTGCTACAACATTCAAAGATGAAATATAATAAAACGACTTATCAAAAGATGTAGTCAAAGATACTACATATAGCAAGACATCAAGAAAAGAAGTAAAAAACACATAAAAACATAAAATAAAATGTTACAATGAAGCAAGTGGAAATATATGTATATCAATGATTTCAGAGCATTAAATAGAATAAATTTCACTTTAAAACAAGAGCACAAGCCCTGGCTGGTGGCACAGTGGATAAGGTGCTGGCCTGCAAACCCAAGGTCGCTGGTTCAATTCCTAGTCAGGGCAACCAGGTTGCAAGCCAGGTCTCTAGCCAGGTTCATGGCTGGAGGCAGATGAAAGGCAACCATACATTGATGTCTCGCTCCCTTTCTGCCTCTCTCCCTGCCCTTTTCTCTAAAAATAATGAATAAAAAAATCTTAAAAAAATAAAACAAGAGCATGAAGAAAAGATACAAATATTCAAGAGGGGAAAAATGAGACATCAGAAGGAAGTTAAATATGAAATGCCTAGGATTCAGGAAAAAAGTGGAAAATAAAAATAAAATCACCACAGGAGTTAAGGATAGTATTTGGAGGAAGAAGAAGGCACCTGGTGCATAGTGATACTCCTGATAATTTAGGGGCTTGAATGTCAGCTCATTGACAGAGTTTAACATTTTTTTTTTTTCAAACTTTAGGATCTCTCCTCTCTCCTGCCTTGGTAACATATTCTTTCAACGAAATGATGGCAAGTCTATGTGTTTCTTTTTATATTCTGATTTCTCTTGTTATTCCTGGCTACTGAAAAGATGGTAGTATGGAAGGAAAAGCTCTTCTCCATCACTATTTTATTTCACAGATTCCTGGTTCTCTGTTGATAACATCAAGGAGTTGTGTATTTGGGTTTTTCTTAAATATATTGGACATTGGTGAAACACCCAAAGAGGTTTCAAAGAAGGAAACTAAGAACATCAACCTTAGGTTTTTATATTTTGTTTTCTATCCATGCTCATCAGCCTGCCATTTTCAGGGAGCAAATCACTTTATTTGAATTTCTGCATAAGGACTTATCACATGCGGATCAAACAATGTGGTCCCCAGTTGTGTGAATAGTAAATAAGCCTTCATCCATCTGAAGTCCATCAAGATTGCTGCTTACTCTAGTATTAATGCATCCAAAGGCACCCAATAACATATATGATAAGGGCAAATATTTAGGGGAAATTGAAGTTGTGGTCTGTTGTACCTTGATCTTCTCACATGGTAAAAAATGGCATGGCTCTGGACCAGCGGAGCTATTCCTGGTGGCCTCACTGAGGGGCTTCACCTGGACACAGAGGTCTGCTATTTTAACATCAAACTACTTCAAAAATGTTGAGAGAATGTCAGATCTGCCCCTGATGCTAAAAATCACTTGGTAAATGGTTATTAAGCCCGCTCCCTGCCTCTCCCACTCTTTTCTTTTCCAGTGTTTTCTTGGCACAGCATGATAGAAATATCCCCAAACCTTTGCACTCTTCACAATTACGCTGCAACCCTGAATAAGTCTCATAGAGACTATGTTGACAGGCTTTGCATCAGATTCATAAAATTCAAACCTACAAAATATTGTGGGCCTGGGTCGAAAAAGCTATTTCCAAGAAAACAGTTGGACTCCACGCAAAGGATTTTTGACACAGAACATACTCTTCTTTTAGACCATCAGTGGGAGACAGGCTGGTCCCCAGCCATGCATAAATCTGTCCATGTGCAATTGGTAGCAGTTCCTAATTGGGGAAAGAAGGGTGGGGATGGACCATGCAGAGCAGGCTGAGCAGGGCAGGCTGGGCAGGCTGGGCAGGCTGGGCAGGCTGGGCAGGGCCAGGAGGAGAAGCACGGTGTTTGCTGCCACCCTTTCTGGAAGCCACTACCAGGGGACTGCACTGAGGATAAATCACCTCCTTCTCTGGAGCTCAGGAAAATAAGACCATAAATAATGAGTGTATTGTGGAATGGCTGAGATTGAGAGAAGAGCAGGAAGAATGTGTCCAGGCTGGGAGAAGGGCAAATAGAGGCTCATTTGCTGAATACGGTGAAAAGCTGAGTGGCCCAATTAATTTTTATGAAAACCCCTCCCTGTACCTTGACTATCCAGGTTGTGCTCTTTGATAGAGGGGAAAAATCAATGCTGTAGACTCCCGGTGGGCAATAAATTGTGAATAGCCTTGGACGGGGATTCTTAGCTGTCTGAAAGGCTCATTTCCAGGGCCTGAATTCACTCTCCAGACTTCTCCGCTTGAACTTTCTTCCTCTGGGTTGGAACGCTTAGTGCCACAATTGGAAAGCCTGTTTTGTAATTTTTTAGCCCATTATGTTGCAATTTTAAAATCTCATGCATTTGGCACAGCATTTTTATAATGGTCTTTGGTTTATTTTTGGCCCAGTTTTACGGCTCCCTGCCAGGCCCGAACTTCTGCTGTGTAGCTGACCCAAAATAGTTTCAAAGGCTCAGAGGCAACTTGATATCAAAATTTTCTCCTCATGTATTTAAGTTAGCCCTGTGAATTTCGAAGGCCCCACACAAGTTTCCCTGGTTAGTTATTAGACTCACTGAATGTGTTGTACATTTTTTTTTTTTACATGAAGTGCGAAAGGCAGGTGTTAAGCCATGCAGATAAATCCAAATAAAAGATGCCTTTGCAGTAAGGTGCTTTCTACAAGTTAGAAGAGTCCTCGATGTGTAGAAATAGAAATTGGGCTGACATTTAAAGAACTCTAAATATGCTAGATAGCCAGCTAGGCTGCTGAGAGTTTGCACGAATCTTCATCATGGGATCCTTCATGACTATAGGTGACAACTTCTACCACAACCAACTAATTACAATAACGACTATTCTTTGATTGCACATAATAGGCAAACCCTTATGTAACAAATGACCTTGTTAAAATGCCTCATTAACTCTTTATGGTTGGAACTATTTGCCCCACTGTTTGACAGATGAGGGAATTGGTAGTTTAGAGCAACTGGTTTCTCAAACTTAGCTGTAGAACTCCCTGGGCAGAGGTAGGTGGAAGTTTTCAAAAATCTCAGTGATATTTTGGGTGTCTCTGAGACACCTAAAAAGAGTTGTCCATAGGAGCAGTCTGAGCTGGAAATGTATGTTTTTTGTGTGTGCTATTAGTAGGCTACTGAGGGATAGTCATGGATGGGAGTGCCAGGAGATAAGCACTATGGAGTGAGAAGAGCACAAACCCAAGACCAGGTTTTGAAGAGCTCTGAAATGTAATTGTTAGTTAAAGGAGAGTGAATCAGTGCAGGGAATGAGACGGAGCAGTTGGTATGATGCAAAACATGTGTTCTGTTGGAGCTCAGGGAACAGTGTTTTGAAAAGGAGGGAGAAGCCAACAGTGCCAACACAGGGTCAGATGGGATAAGGACAAAAATGTCTGTTGCTTTCCTGGACATGTATGTTATCAGTTATTCTAGAGACAACTGTTCTGAGCAGAGACAAGGTGGAAGGAGTTTGAGGAGATGGAGAGGGAGAAATAGACATTGTCTTCTCCTGAGATCATCCTGTCACCTTGGCCAGAAGCGGGAAACCAAAGGTTGGGTTCAGAAGAGGTGCTCTTGGACAGTGCTTGGTAGCCACTGGAGAGCTCCCAGCTTTCCCGGGGGGCCCAAGCCCCTGGCTGCTTCTTTCACTCTGGAGGCTCAGATTTCTCATCACCTCCAGGCTAAATGAGGAAACTCTCCAGTCCAAAATCCAAGTTGTGTGCTATCAATATAAATGTACTTAGGGGGACAGGAAGTTTAAAGTAGAGAATGGATGTGTCAGATCTGGGACACTGAGTAATTGTGTCCATTGACATGGCTAGGTTTACAAGAAAAGCCTTTGAGCATCTTCCATGTGCTGTACCACATGCCATACACCCCTGTGTTAAAGAAATGAAGTTGTAGGAAGGGAAAGAACTTGCCTTATGTGGCAAGTGTCTGAGCTGGGATTTCAACTCAACTCTTCTAAGACTTCTCTGTTTTCTGGCCTGCAGTGCCTGTCCACCACCCAGAGGAGGGCCTGCTTCTGCAGGTTTGTTCTTCTCTTTGCCCTTTGTATGTCTATGGAAGAAGACTTGGCAGACATGCCAATAACAGGACTTCTTTTTTCTTATCCCCCATAGATTATAGCACTGTTCCACCATAATTGTGGTCTGTTCTCCCACAGGGAATGGGTAGTAGACTTATCTGAGGCATGAAAACAATATAAGGCTAGTAATAGGAAAAAAATCAACATGAATTTGTAGACTATGGATATTTAGAATATACATTATATTATATCTTTGATCTGTATTGCCATCTCTCCAAAAGTTTTGTTCTGGCATTCCTTTTATACCAATGTGATCAAAATCTGATCTTGAGAGTTTTAAATGTCCTCTTATTTAAACAAACTCCCCCAGTCATAAAGGTTACCATTTAAAAATGCCACCTGTATGTCAAATATTTTGAAAATATTTTTTTTCTAATCTTTAGAACAGTTATATAAAATAGGGTTTGTTGCCTTTATTTCACCAATGAGAAACTTGAGTCTGGGATGGATTAAAAATCTCTGCAAATTCTTTGCCTCCCTCTCATCAAGAGGTTTGGTGTTCTTCCCCCTTCCCTTGAACCTGAGTTGGCCCTTGAGATTGGCTTAACAATAAATAGCATGTGGTGGAAGTGACATGGCAGGCTCTGGGGCTGGACTTTAAGAGACCCTTTGCCTAAAAGCTTTCACTCCAGCTACCATGTAAGAAGTTCAAGAATCCTGAGGCTGTCATGCTTTGAGTAGGCCTGAGGTGGCCACGAGGAGAAGCTGCCTGGAGGGGGAGAAAGGAACAGAGGGAGAGAGGGAGAAGGGGAGTGAGGAAGAGAGGGAGGGGGAGAGAGAGAGAGAGAAGAGAGGAGGAGAGGGGAGAGAGAGAGAGAGAGAGAGAGAGAGAGAGAGAGAGAGAGAGAGAGAGAGAGAAAGAGAGAGAAGAGAGGAGGGGAGGAGACAGACAGACAGACAGACAGACAGACCGACCGACCGACCGACCTGGCCAGCACCAGCTCTTCTAGCCTCTTAGCCCAGAAGTTATCTTAAACATTCCAGCCCGTTAGAGACTGTTTACTGTTTGGAGAAGAACCAAAAAGACTAACCAACAGCCAAAATCTAGGCCCTAACGTAAGTCTCAAGTTGGGTCATCGCAGTCATTCCCCACCCTTTGCGGTACCCAGTCCGAGGCCACAGACGTTGTGGAGCAGAGACAATCTGTCCCTGCTGTGCACTGCCCTAATTCTAAACCCACAAAATTGTGACGGTGGTAAGAGGGTTGTCATTTTAAACTAGCCAGTGTTGAGGTGGTTTGTAATGCAGCCGTAAGTAAATTAGGTTTCATTAAACAATCTTGCCCAATGACAGAGGACAGAGCAGAGTCTGGATGGAAACCAGCATCTGTCTGATTACAGAGCTGCGGCACTTTCTGTTGCTTTGTGAGGTATCTTCCTCTGGGACTTCTGGATTAGTGATTAAATTTCCAAATTGGTGCTAAATTTCTTTTAGCTTAAGTTCTGAGCATGTAGAAGGGGAAGAATTGTTTATTCTCCTTTCACTTTATAATAAAAAGTTAAATAATGGGCAAACGAGTTCTGAGATTCATTTTGGGTCAGCCTGCTGTTAATTTTTTCCCTAGACTTTAAGATGTGCTTCTGTCAGGAAAGCAAAAGAAGTTCCAGAAGATTAACCCTAGTGAGACTTTCACCCCTGCCCATACCCACTTTTCAGTTGTTCAAGTGAGAACATACTTTCCCTACCTCTTGACTTTTTGTTTTAAAATTTACAACAAATTAGGATGAAGGTAATTCTGCCAGAGGAAGGAGGCAAAGGAAGAGTTGTGTAAAATGAATGCATTAGCTTCTCTTCCAAATTACCATGAAGTAGGAGCCCACACAGCCATTTTGTGGGATCTTTAGGAAATGGCAGGGATCCAGTTTACAGAATGAATAGGGGATGTTCCTGTAGAAGAGGTTCTGTGTTACTGTGGTAGCAAATGTACCATGTGGTGATAGGTCTGTGAATAGCTCTGTTTATCAAATTCCAAAGCAAATACTCAAGTGAAACGCCACATAAAATGCCAGACCACAAGCTGGAGGTTCCCCTGGCACTGGTGAGTTTGCAAAAATGTCTGCGGTTTGTGAGTGTGTATGTGTTTAAACTACACATCGTTTATACATGCATTTATTTCTAGTGATGGCTACATGCAACTAGCAAAATGGCTTAGTCCGTATCTTTTACCTAATGCAGAGTAGGCAGTGACACTAAAATTCTCGTGGTAGATGGCTTCTCTATCCATAAAAGCATCATGTAATCTAATGTCTAACTCTGGGCAAGGAAGACATCAATATAGAGATGCAGGGAAACATTGAGTGTATAGGAAATAAATAGTTGGCATCTAGGTAGGTGTTACAAATTCGGTCATTGTTAAGTGAACATGCACTCTCTCTCTCTCTCTGCCCACTACCTCCACAGGAGATACACTTTCCCACCCTAGTGATGTGGGCTTGGCATTGTGACTTACTTTGGCTAATGGAATATAGTAGGAAATGACATTGTGTAAGTTAAAAAATTTTTTTTAATTCAATTTATTGGGGATGGCATTGGTTAATGAAATTATATAAGTTTCAGGTGTACAGTTCTATAATACATCATCTGTATATTGTACTATGTGTTCACAGCCCCAAGTCAAGTCCCTGTCCATCACTATATATCTCCTGCCTTACCCTCTATTACCTCCCTCCCTTTCCCTCTGGTAGTCACCACACTGTTGTCTGTGTCTATGAGTTTTTTTCTTTGCGCAACCTCCTCACCTTTTGCACCCAGCCCCTCAACCCTCTCCCCACTGACAGCTGTCAGTCTGTTCACTATATCAATGACTCTGTTTCTGTTTGTTAGTTTATTTTGTTTATTAGGCTCCACATATAAGTGAAATCATATGGTATGTCTTTCTTTCACTGACTTATTTTACTTAGCATGATACTTTCCAGGTTCATCTGTGCTGTTGTTGCAAAAGCTAAGATTTTCTTCCTTGCTATGGCAGAGTCATCCATTTTGTAAATGCACCACAGCTTTTCTTTAATTTTAATTTATCTACTTATCTACTGATGGGCACTTGGGCTGCTTCCAGTTCGTGGCTTTTGTACATAATGCTGCCAAGCACAGGGTTGCATAGATTCTTTCAAATTATGTTTTGGGCTTTTTCAGGTAAATTCCCAGAAGAGGAATCCTGGGTTGTAGGGCAGTTTCATTTTTAATTTTTTTGAGGTAAGTTTATACTGCTTTTCACAGTGGCTGTACTAATCTGCATTTCCACCAATAGTGCAAAAGGGTTCCCCTCTCTCCACATCCTTGCCAGTACTTACTGTTTGTTGACTTATTGATGATAGCCATTCTGACAGGTATGAGATGATATCTCATTGTGGTTTTAATTTGCATTTTTCTGATGATGAATGATGTTGTGCATTTTTCTATATGTCTATTGGCTATCTATATGTTCTCTTTGGATAACTTGTCTATTCAGGTTCTTTGCCCATTTTGTTGCTATGAACTTCCCTCTCAGTACTGCCTTCACTGTGTTCCATAGGCTTTGAGCTGTTGTGTGTTCATTTTCATTTGCTTCCAGATACGTTTTGATTTTTTCTTTGATTTTATTGCTGAGCCATTCATTATTATTCAGTCTTCATTTATTTGAATGTTTTTGAGTTTTTCCTTGAAGTTGGTTTCTAGTTTCAACCCTTTGTGATCTGAGCGCATGCTTGATATGGTTTCAATTTTCTTGAATTTGTTGAAGCTTGTTTTGTGTCCTACTATGTGGTCTATCTTTGAAAATGATCCATGTGCATTTGAAAGAATGGGTATTTTGCTTCTTTTGGGTGAAAACTTTTATATATATCAATTCGGTCTATTTGCTGTAGAGTATTGCTCAGTGCCACAATGTACTTACTGATTCTTTGCTTGGAAGATCTGCCCATTGTTGACAATAGGGTGTTAAAATCTCCTTCTATGAGTGTGTTGCTGTCAATATCTTTCTTGAAGTACTTCAAGATTTTCCTTATATAGTTGGGTTCTCCTATGTTGGGTGTATATATGTTTATAAAGGTTATCTATCTCTTCTTGATGGATTACTCCCTTAAATATTATGTAGTGTCCTTCCTGTCTCTTTTTATGGCCTTGCTTTGAAATCTATTTTGTGTGATGTAAGTATTGCTACCCCACCTTTTTTTTTCACATCTGTTTGCTTGGAATATTTCTTTCCATCCCTTCATTTTCAATCTGTGTTAAATCTTTTGTTGGGAGGTAGGTCTCTTGTAGACAGTATATATGCAGGTCATGTTTTCTTAGCCATTCAGTTACCTTATGTCTTTTAATTGGAGCACTTAATTCACTTATGTTTAAGATTATTATTGACAGGTAGTTATTCATTACCATTCTTTTCTTTGTCCTGATGTCTCCCCTCCTTTTTTCTTCACCTTCTTAAAGCAGACCTTTTAGCATTTTTTGTAATGCTGGTTTGGCAGAGATGCATTCTTTTAGTCTTCTTTTCTTTGTCTGAGAAACTCCTTATTTTGTCTCCTGTTTTAAATGAGAACCTTACTGGGTACAGTAGTCTTAGTTGCAGACCTTTTGCTTTTCATTACATGGAATACTTCTTGCTATTCCCTTCTAGTTTGTACTGTTTCTATTGAGAAATTAGCTAATAGTCTTATTGGAGCTCTCTTATATGTTGCTGTTTCTCCCTTGCTCTCTTTACAATTTTCTCTTTGTTTTTAAATTTTGCCAGTTTAATTATGATGTGTCTTGGAGTGGGCTTCTTTGGGTTCATCTTCATTGGGAATCTCTGTGCTTCCTGGACTAGAATGACTTCTTCCTTCATCAAGTTAAGAAAGTTTTCTATTACTACTTTTTAAAAACAGGTTTTCTATCCCTTGCCTCTCTTCTCCTTCTGGTATCCATATGATATAGATATTATTATGTTTCATCTTGTCCTGCAGCTCCCTTAAACCCTCATCATTCTTTTTGAATCTTAGTTTTGTTTTGTTGCTTTGTCTGGGATTTTTTTCTATCTTGTCCTCCAGCTCACTGATTTGATCCTCTGCTTTATCTAGCCTGCTTTTAATTCTGTCTAATGTATTCTCCATTTCAGATATTGTATTCTTCATTTCCTCCTGGCTCTTATTGGCAGTTTCTATGCCTTTTTTCATCCTGGTATAGTTTGAAGTGAGTGCCTTATAGCTTCTATGGAGTTCCTTGTAGTTAGCACTGAGTTCCTTGAGCATTCTTATAACCAGTGAATTCTATGTCTGATAAATTGCTTGCCTCCATTTCATGTAGTTCTTCTGGAAAATTCTCTTGTTTTTTCATTTAGGTCCTGTTTCTTTGTCTTCTCATTTCAGCTGCTTCTTTGTATTTGTTCCTGTGTATTAAGTAGATATTCAAAGACTGTCCTGTAAGCCTTTATTAGATGCTGCTTGTGATCGGCTCTAGTCAAACTGTTTGGAGCTATCAGCAGACCCATAGCATGTGGCTTCCTCTGCTGGCCTATATTGGTGCAGAAAGAAGCAGGCTACACACCAAGGCCAGCTATTATCAGCACTGGGCCCTGAGGGGAGGGGGTCAGCTTAAGTTTTGTATAGTGCCCAAAGATCCACCTTATTTGTTAAATTAATCAATTATATAGTCTCAAGTTATAATCAGCAGCCTTGCTTAAATTCTATAAGGTGGGGCAGAGTAATTACTGTGGGTGAAGCTATTGCTTCCCCTCAGGATGGTTCTATTTGGAGGAGTGCTCTGCTTGGGACAGATGGCTCCTGTAGTATGAGGAATGACTCATCACAAGGATCCTGTTGGCTGTCCCTTCAGTGCTCTCCCTGGAGCCACTAAAATCAGATTCTCCTTGAGCATCTCTAGTCCACTCTACCTTTCCTCTGCTGGAGCCCGGGTAAGTGGCTGCAAACAAAATTTTTTGTTTTGGACCTTTACAAGATTCTCTGAATCTCCAGGTGTGCCTCGCTGGCAGACACAAACTCTGCCGCTTTTCATAGCTGGATGTTGTCTGGGTTCCTTTCTAGCTCTGGTGCTGTAGATTAAGGAGCCTGTCTTGGGGTTTAGACCACCTTTTCTCAAGGGGACTACCCTGGCTGCTGAAATATCCCTCTGAAACTTTAGGTGCTATTCATTAGATCCCAGCCAGCCCTCTCATGGCTCTTCCACAATCTCTACTAGTCTTGTTGTGGTGAAGTGGTTTCTCCTGTCCATTCATGGCTATAAGGCTTCATCTTTTATTTCTTCTTTTTGTCTGATTGCTGTGGTTAGGACTTCCAGTACAATGTTAAATAAGAGTTGCAAAAGCAGATATCAATATCTTTTAAAAATTTAAATATTTTATTGTTTATGCTGTTGCAGTTGTCTCAATTCCACCCCCCCCACCTTTGCTTTTCTCCACCCAGCCTGCCCCCGCTTTGCCCTCATAGTCAATCCCTACACCATCGTCCATGTCCATGGGTCATTCATATATGTTCTTTGACTAATCCCTTCACTTTCTTTCAAACAGTCCCCACATTCCCCCTCCCCTCTAATAGTTGTTAGTCTGTTCCATGTTTTGATGCCTCTATTTATTTATTTTATTCATTAGATTCCACTTAATAATCTCTAGTTCCATCCGTACTGTCACAAAAGGTAAGAACACCTCCTTTTTCACTACTGCATAATATCCCATTATCTAAGTGCTCTGCAGTAGATGAGTAGATAAGAAAACTGTGGTACATTTACATAATGGAATACTATGCAGCAGCAATTGGGAGGAATTCTTACCTGTCTTGTTTTCAATGTTAAGGGAAACATTTGTAGTTTTTCCCATTGAGTATGATCTTGACTGTGGGTTTATCATATATGGCCTTTATTACATTGAAGTATGTCCCCTCTGTTCCCACTTTGCTGATAGTGTTTATAATAAATGGGTGCTAGATTTTATCAAATGCTTTCTATGTACCTATTGCTATGATCATGTCATTTTCCCCTTCATTTTATTTAGGTGGTATATCACCTTGATTAATTTGCAGATATTGTACCAAATTGACAGTATGTTTTGATTTTAGGACTTATATATGCTTTGAGTGAGTCCACACATGAACCTCTGGGAACCTCTGACTCGTTCAGCAGGGACTCAGGATGAGCTCTTGTGAACTAGAATTGTCTTAGTTGATCTGCAGCTGGAAGCAGAGCCTTATGGTGTAATCACTGAAATTCAGTTGGTTTTCTACTTAGCATTATTGTGAAGATGGTTGATTGATACAGTGCATCTCAACTTTTATGCAAACTTATCCTCCTGAGCTTATGTTTATGAATTGAGGCTGCTTTCGGGGTATTACAAGTTTTGTCAAACTCTAGAAAAGTTATCAAAATCAAGCCTTTTGCTTGTTCAGAGCAGTAAATTTTTGATCAGTTGAGGGAAGGACAGTGGACTACGTGTGAAGTTACAGAATGGCTACAAGACTAGATTATCAGGGTCCCCCTGGGAAAGAGTTGAGGCTTGGAGACCCATTCAGGCCAGGCAAAGCCTGTAAGGCCTGACTGGAAAACTGGGAAAGCTGGATGCGTACATACCTCCATGCTACAGCTGATGAGCCCCAGTGGGAACATACTTTAGCCCCTTTGAAGTCTGGCCTGTTCTCTCACTTTGCTTAATCCTATGTTGCATCAACAGCAGAGGTTTTTAAATTTGAATGCACATCCTGACCTGAGTGAAATCTCAGTGCTCCTTCATTTGTTGTCCCTGAACAATAACTGTTTTCCTGTAATTACCATTGTTTAGCATTGATTGACAAGCTACATGCCTTCCAGTTGATCACTTTCAATAAAAGATCTTTGGAAATGGTGAACTGGGCTTTTATCCCCAAGCCACTAGCTGGCCTTCTCTCTCCTACCACAAGCTGCCTGGGAAGGTTCATTTTCATCCATGGCACCCAGGGGATCTCTGCAGGTCAGGGGTCCCCCACACTAGACAGTTGGGAAATCAGACATGCATCACAAAGGAGATGGAGCAGTTCTTCTGGGACAAACAGAACTGCTGTTTGGATTATGTAAGCAAACTAACTGAGGATGTGCTATTGAGGAAGAGCCACATAGGAGGACATGGTGAAAAGGAAGGATAAGAGGATAGAGTTGCCTCTGCCATGGGAAGTTGGAGGCCTACTGTTGTAAAGTGCCTTGTGAGAAGGGAGGGAGCTGAGTTTTCGTACAGTTAGTTGGACCCACCTGCTTGAGGAGGCTGTGTGGCCACCTCCCTCTATAAGCTTGAACCAACAGAATGAAATGTTTTCTAAGTTGTAAACATTATCCCTGGACCCCAAGAGACTATCAGAGGAAGAGTGGCCTGGGCAGACAGTCAACTATGACCACAGAACAACTCTGTCATTTTTTTTTTTTTTTTTCAGATCATATGTTCTAGAGGGAAACAACTTTGCCTTTTACTCTGGACACATCAGCAACTTAGGAAAAACATCCAGAATTCAGCCACAGACAAGAAATATACCTTTATGGCCTTTCTGGCTTCTGTTGGTCTCCTTGCCTTAGCTGAATACCAATGATAGGATGCCAAGCGAGTACTATGATGCTTCTTTGTGAGGTTGAATTAAAATGTGAAAAAAAAAATCAACCAATATTTACTGAATGACTAACATGTCCTGAGGTAGATGTTTATGTGGCTTACTTCATTTGCTCCTTATGCAATAACCTTATGAGGTAAGTATTATTAGAACAATTTTATAGATGAAGAGTTAATTAACTTACTTTTAGCCACATGGCTGAGTGGTAGAACTATCTTACAGACCTAGTATTTTTGGTTCTCAACCTAGCCTTCTTTCTGAAATTTAATTTTTGGCTTTGGAGATAAAATTTGGTGGAGAGATGGTGATTGATTCTGTTAGAACAATTAGGGTCAAATCATTATGCTATACACCTTAAATTTACCCAGTGCTATATGCCAATTGTATCTCAATAAAATTTAAGAGAAAAGAGAAACAGAATAAAAGAATGCAAGTGAAGGCAGCCCAGATGATGTTGTGAAGTGAGAGCAGAACAGGTGGATAGATGAAGTTGGGATTATTTTTTCTCAGCTTCAGGCTTTTCTGCAGGGTTTTAAAATGGAATTTAAATGGATATTTTCAATAGGCAAGAGAGAGCAAAAGTCTCCTCTAGCCTGCAAGCATTTCTCCACTATCTAGTTTATGTTGCTCAGAAGACTTCTGATATCCGATGCCAAGAAACTAGAAAACTTATAGGGGCCTAATCAAGCCCTGATTGGACTTTAATTTTCCACTGGAACTTTTGTTAGTGTTCAACCAACAGGAGAAAGGAGTGAACTGGGAATCAGAACTGGGCTCTAATATTAGCCCTGCTGTGTGATCATGGGCCAGTTCCTTAGCATTTTCAACTGCTTGCCTTTCTGTAACATTAAATGATACAAATGCTCCCCCACCCACCTTTTAGCAGTAAAATCTTAAAAAAAAAAAAAAAAAAAATAAGATAGGATCTAGAATTCTAAATTGTAATGTATATTAAATTATCTGGATATAGTAAGGATTCGGGGCCTGAATTCATGTTCCTTCTGGTGGCCCCTGAATACCTTTAACAAACCAGGGACTTTGTGGACCAAATTCAAGTCTGCTGGTCTAGGTGATCTCAGGGGCCATTTCCAGAATTAATGGCACAAGATTACAGAACATGGTGGTCTAAATTACCCTCTAAATGGCTCTGGTTCTACTGAACACAGATCTCCTCTTCTGCAGTTGTTGCTTCCTTCTGCCTACATTAATTCAACATGAACAACAGCTGCCTTGCTTTTGGTTCATTTCCATGACACACTCACATATGGCTGTGTGGGTGACTGCTTTGACTTATTTGGCATTAAAGGTGGGTTGAGGGTCACATCACTTTAGAGCATGACAGACACTTCAAAACAGAAATTTAGCCACCTCTGTTCTAAGTGTCCCCATACCCGTAGCTAGCAATGAATATTTCTCTAAGGACAGTCTTTTCTTCTTGAAAATACTTTCCTCCAGGGTTCTGGGTTTCCTTACTGTTCATACAGCCCCTCACCCCTTTCTTTTTGAGGCCACTCACCTCTCAGAGATGCCCTATATACCATGCAAATTTTCCACATTTAAAAAAATATAAAAAAGGTATCTATTTCTCCCTCTCTTTTACTGTCTTCATAAACATTGTTCTACCTAAATCGAGGTATTCTGCTAAAACAAAAAACAAAACAAAACAAAGCAGAACAGATAATTGTGTTCCTATAAAAAATTCTGCCAAGATCCTTTAAAATAACACTTCCATGCTTTCCAATTCTTATTTATAAAATTCCATGAGGCATTTGGGTTAAGAGGTAGAAAGATGAAACAGGCAAAAATGCTCTTTGCATCTGCCCTTAGGTTAGGTTGTTCAGAAAATAATTGTTAGACTCAATCTGGAAAGCCAGCCTTTTAAAGACATGGACTGAGATGAAAGTTCTAATGGCCTGTCGGCATTGCCTCACTCATCCTGGCCAGCCTCTCCCCCAGTCCTGTGATGTTTTTGTTCAGCCATAAAATAGTCAGGTGGTTCCACCCCCCTCCCCAAGTCTTAATATTCACACAGGGAAAGAAGATACTTTTAGATCTTAGATGGATAGTTTGGAGATATTTGTATTTGTTCTGGAATTTTAAACTTTTTATTATCTTTATATAAAAGGAAGAAGAAAAAATAATATAAAGAAGACCCCTATTCCTATCACCTGTCTCGATAAATTTTCAACTCATAGTAAACTCTATTTTGCCTAACTCCCTGTTATCACCTGCAGATAGATCATTTGAAGAAAATCCAAGACACAGAATCATTTTATTTGTAATATTTCAGTATGTATATCTAAAAAGTAAGAACTCTTTTAAGAAACATAATCATTGTTATAACCTAAAAAATAGGTAGTATTTCCTTAATATCTTCAAATAGCTAGTCAGTGGTCAAATTTCCCAGATTGTCTGAAAAAAACTTTTTTTTTTTTTTTAAAAACTTTCTTAAACATTGCAATTGGTTACTATCTTTTGATTACCTTGTAATTTATTCATTGGAGGAGCTAGTTCATTTGTTCCATGTAGCTTTTCACATTCTTGGTTTTGTAGATTGCATTATCAAACAATCAATTGAAGGGATCTTTCCCTTATCAAAAGTTTGATCTGGATTGGTGGTGGTATATACTTCTGATGGGAGTTTCTTATCCTTCTTTCGATGATATTAATGATAACTTCTTGCATTCATTATTTTATTGGGTTTCCACATGAATGATAATTTAACTTTATAATTCTTTCCTAATTTACAAGCTGGAATAGCTCTATAAAAAATATTTTTTTCATCAACCATTTGGTTATCCTCTAGTACAGTTAGCCTAGGAAAGGCAAGATATTCATTTCTATTTTTTTAAAAAATTTACCAGTTTTTAGATATTGAATTAATTCTCCATCATTCTCCAAAGGTAGCCAATAAGTAATTATTTTAGTGTCATAACAATTTAATATATTTTAACATATATGACATGTTTTAATCCATTGTAGTTATTAATATTAATGTCCAAATTATTTTATCTTTGTGCTGTGAAATCCTTTTCTGGTTGGCTCTTGGTCTCTTTTAACAATCCAATAGTTTGAATCTTATCTTAATCATGATAACTTTTTTGCCTTCTAGTTTGACAAAATATTCCAGATTCATCTGGCATAGTTTATACATAGGCCTAGAATGAGCTAGTGGTTCCTTTAGGTAAGAAATGTATTAAGCTAAAAATTATATATATTTTCTTTTATAACATTAAAAATGTGCTTATTGCAGAAAAATGCAGAAATTTATGTTTAAAAAGATTTTATTTATTTTTACAGACAGTGGAAGAGAGGGAGAAAGAGAGGGAGATGAAGAGGGAGAGAAACAGTCACATGAGAGAGAAACATTGATCAGTTGGTTGCCTCTTGTACCCCTAACTAGGGAACTGGCCTGCAACCCAGGCATACGGCTTGACTGGGAATCCAACTGGTGACCCTTTAGTTCATAGATTGGTGCATAATTCACTGAGCCACACCAGTCAGGGCCAGGAATAATTTAAAAAATGGAAAAATAATCCTATATCACCAATAATCCTGTCACTCTAAAACAATCTGTGTAAACATGTTGTTGAATGACCTTCCATTCAATACTCTCTTTAAATATATTTATAAAACTTGAATACTACCTACAGATTTTCCTGTTTCCTTTTGCTTATGTCCACTCCCACACATGTTTAGGCAGTGCATTCTGCTAACCTATGTCCTCTAAACTGAGAACAAAGATAATCAGTTGTGATGAGCTATGAATTGAAGACCTGGTTACTGTAAACCCATAGAGAACAGCCAGTGAGAAGTAAAAGGAGGGACTGTATGTATCTGTAATCAGAAGATGAATTCCCCGTAGAGAGACATATTTTCTTCTACTGTTCAAGTCTCCTAGCTGAATACTTTGGAGGCCAGTAATTAGGCAGTTAGGGAATTCTCTAAATTCCCCAGAAAATAGCATCATTTTCCACATTTCTGCATCGTATATGTGGAATAAGGCAGGGCCAGGTACATAAAGAAAAACAGGCACTTTTGATTTTGCTGACCCTGTATGGATGAAGATGATATCTGTTCAGAAGGAAATATTCTTCAGCATTTTCTTTGCTTTTGAATTCTCCTTTCTACTGGGTTGGGTTTAAATTGCAGGGTGCATCCCATAGTCATTTCCTGCCAAACCATGAAATGTCTAGAGAGTTTGTGAGGTTTAGCCACATAAAGCCCAGTGACATTTAGGAACCAACACTGCTCAAATGTTCTTATCATTTTTCTCTATTCATCTCCTCTAAGGCATAGGGTAACTTGAGATGCTGCACTTGACCTTCCCCTCTCCTCTCCAATCACACCCACTCAGCACTGTCTGTGAATTCTACATAGGAGATAGGCAGTGGGCTGCAGAAGCTATTGTGTACATTTCTTCAGAGTTCCTATAAGAGTGGTCAGAGCTTGAATTAAAAAAACATATACCTATAAAGCACTTAAAATTTATGGTAAAATTCACATATCCTAAAATTTACTGTTTCAACCATTTTAAAGTGTATAATTCAGTATCATTAAGTACATTCACAATGTTGTACAACCATCACCACCATCTAGTTTTGAAACTTTCTCATCACCCCAGATAGAAAGTATACCTAATAGAATCATTTCTCATTCCTGTGCTTCCCTTCCCAGCCCCTTGCAATGACTAACCTGCTTTTTCTCTCTATGGATTTGACTCTAATGAATAGATATACAGTATGTAAGATTTTTGTGTCCAGCTTCTTTCAGTTAACATGATGTTTTTAGGGTTCATTCATGTTGTAGAATGTATTATACTTCATGCCTTTTGACACTGAAAAATATTCTATGGTATGGATATACTACAATTATTTATTCATTCATTGGTTGATGGGCATTTTGGTTGTTTCCATGCTTTGGCTGTAGTAGATAGTTGCTGCTGTAAACATTTATGTTCAGGTATTTGTTTGAACCCTTGTTGCAGGAGGCCACTGAGAGGACATGAGCTCTGGTTGATCTGTGAGCTGGCGCAGGCCACCAGAGACTCCTCACTCCCTTCCCTGTCCTTGGAATGTGTGTCCTTCCTGTCTTGCTCAAGCTAAAAGCTTCTCTAAGGACACAGCTTTGAGAGAGCAATGTGTTGAGACCATCTGGACATGACTGAACCCAGTTAAGGCCTCTGGGTAAACTTGTAAGATTCTCATGGGCAGGTGCAGAGCTCCACTCATCTCGCCCCCACCCAAGATGGGCCTTATGTGTAAGTCCCCTTGCTTATTAAACCTGCCACCTACCAGCCTGGAGTGGCCTGTCTATTTCTTTGATCTCTTCTTGCCCTTCATGTACGGGAGCCAGTTTGTGAACAAACACCTGTTCTCAATTTGTTTGGGTGTGTAGCTAGGAATAGAATTGCTGTGCCATTTGGTAAGTTGTTTAATTTTTGAAGAATCGTCAACTGTTTACCACAGTTATAAAGAAGTTACAGCTCAAAATTTCAACAGTGAAATCTATCTCCTGATAAATTAGAAAGTAGTTTCAAGACTTTGTTCTATTTTCCTATCCTAGGTCTCCTCACTCCTTCTGGATTTCCAGATTTGTTTTTTCCCTAAAGCAAACCATTCTGGCCTACGTTTTCTTTCTTAACTGCCAACTCACCATTGAACCTGTCTTTTTCTTGGGTTATGCTTTCATGGCACCTAAAAAAGATAAATTCAGTCTATTATGTTCGGATACTCAGTGAGGGATTTCCATAGTGGACTGAAGCTAGGATAAATATCAGGTGAGGCTTAGTGTCTGTGTTTTGAAATGCTCCACCAGATCATTCTTTTGTGCACCTCTGTTTAGTAATCAAAGATTACATTGCCTTCATAAGTTATAATTTAATAGAAGTGTTCAGGGTGTAATACTCTATCTCAAAGGTTAGGGCTAATGATAATGTTTCTGGCATTAAGGCAGGTAGATAGGAAAGACATTTTGACATTTTGGAGCAGTTGGGGGCTTGAGATGCCTCAATTCATGCTGAATAAGGAGCTGGTGGATTATAGGACTATTCAGTCTGATTCCAGGGGCATATTGCGGTTGGAAATCAGCTGCCTCCATTAGGAAAGAAGAGTCTTTAATCTTGTCTAGTTCTTAGGAGCATATAAAGGGACAGTGAGTTGATTGGAAACTGCTATGATTTATTTTAAGTATAAAACAAGTTAGGGACCCAGGAGGATTAATTTCTTGAGTCTGCTTCCAGAGGAAAGACTAAACCCCAGTGGAAATTAGCCTCTATAGAACAAGAAGAAATGTAGTATCAAGGCTTGAGTATGTCCCATCTCTTTTCCTTGTAGACTGGTTGATGTAGCATCTAAATATGAAAATTAGCTAACAGACGGAGAGGGTACTGTTATCAGTCAAAAGATGAGATAGTAACCTATAATTTCCTAACTTGGAAATTTATGATTATTGGGCATTACTTAGATTTATTTATGCTAGATAGCTACATATAATGACCTATTTTATTTTAAATAGTTATCATTCTATAAACACTAATCTAGTAGTTTTCATTGATTTTTTTTCCTGCCTTAAAACCAACTGTTCTTAAATTGCTCCACCACCTGTGAAGATTTATTTACAAGGAGGAAAGTTTAAGAAAGTGATGATGTCTTAAAGCTTAAGACATCCTGACCCTTGTTCCTGAATCTATGCATTGAAAATAACGGGATGAATATCTCATGGAGGAAGTTTAAATATGATTTAGGTAACATTTTATGAAACTCATGGGAAATTACATATTTTTAATATGATACTGGTAATGAGAAAAAAAATCTCAATACTGTCTCCTTTGAATACATGTCAGGAATACTACTTAATATATTTAATATAATTCAGGATATCAGTCAATTGTTGCAGTTGATATCCTGGGCTAGGAAAACAGGTGTGTTATGTTGACTGTGCTGCCAAATTCGCACATGGGCTAAGATATGAATAGTGGTGCTAATTACACTTAGCAGAACTGGTAGCCAATTAATGTAATAGAGACTCCCACTGAACTTTACATCAGCATGCTAAAAATAATACAGTCCTAGTGGTGACTGACATGCTGATTTTACTTGCTTGTTTAGTTACCATAAGAATATATGATACTTTCTTATATTCTCTGACTGCTATTGAAATAAGGATGAAATAAGAACATGACTGAAAAATATTGAAGAATTTCTTCCATAATATGTATTCTTACAATCTAGGTTCAGTTGCTTTATTTTCTTTTTTGCTTGGGGCTATATGGTTAAACCGCATAGTAAATAAACTAGTTCAATGATGCAAAAAAATAGGTACTAAATAAAGCTTTTGTATTGTATATATTAATTTAGAAGTTTATAGCTAAAAAATAGGGTGGGCTTACTTTTGAGATTATAAATGGATGAGTGTCTTCTATGCCTTGACAGTTTAAGCAAACGGTTACTACACTTTTACCTTAAAATCAAGCCACAATCCAAAATGCATGTTTTCCAAACATTATAATATATGGAGTCACATTATTGAAAAAAACCTTCACCCATTGTACCCCTACTGAATTAACTGATATCATTAAAAAAAAAAATGGTACTTACATTCATGCAGTGTAACTAGGTATAAGCTAATTATGGTTATAGATGGTAAGTAGCTTTAATGCAAAATGTATATACAATTTAAATATCAAGATGTTACCAAATCAATAAAATCCAAATTCTGTACTGATTGATAAAAGACAACTTAAGTTACTGAGTGCAATGTACTCTGAATTGATGATAATTCTGCCTGATGTTGTTATCATAGACTCAATTTTCTATTTCTTTAGTTGAATCAATGAGAATTTATCATTTATTTAGTTCACCAGGATTTCATTTGGCCTTCAACTGACATCTATGTCATTTCTATATCAATTCCTCCTCTACCTTCTCTGTGTAATCCCTGCAAATTAAATAGTGCTACTTGGTGTCCATGTGATAGAAGCATGCAAGCATGTGTTATAAAATGGAGTGGGAGCACTCATTAATAAGGTTCTTATTCACATGGTCCAAAGTGTGCTTTTCACAATTTTTAGATTATCATGAAAAAGAAAACACAAACAAATAACTCTGACGAAACAAGAAAACACAAAATTTAAAACTTCCATTTATGGCAATCTGATGGGACACTCTATCCTCAAATTTCTCTAAACTGACTTGGTTTGTGTTTGTTCTTATTTGGCTGATTCTGGAAATTCAACTCAGTAACTTGACTTCACCCACCTCTGACCCAGATTTTGTAGTTTCTTGGAATTCATATCTTGCATTTTAGACTGATGAACCTCTCTGTGGATTTTGGCTTTTCTGACTCCTGTAGCCAGAAAGGGGGGAAAATAGGTTGAAAGGGAAATAGTTCATAGAAAAATCTCTATTGCTCTTCAGATTTCTCTGTTCATGGCAGTCTGTTGCGAAGCCTGCTAGCCATCTTGTATATTGGATCATATGAACCATCATTCATTGCCTTCCTCTTTTCTGTCTCTATTCCATGTTGCACTGCTTGATCAATTGCTCTAACATACATGCTGATGAAGACGTTCCCTTTTACCTGAGTTGCCCACCAGCGTTTATACCCTTTCACATATTCAAAACTCTTCATAATTTAACCTCAACTTACCTTTCCCCCCCCAAGCATCCCCACCCCCTACAGTACACCATGGTCCAGCCAAATTGGATCACGATTCGTTCCCTGTGCTTTGCTACTTCTGTCGTTGTTGCCATTCTGTCTGCCTGCAGTGCCTCGTCTCCCATCTGCGCCTTCTGAAATCTGACTCATGGCTCAACGCCCAACTCACATGCCTCCTCCTCTGCGGTAAAAGCATTCTCTGACCATCCCTGCTGAAAGTGAGGCTCCCTCTGAATTCCCAGGGTACTTGGTCCTTCTTTCCATGACCCCAATTGCATGCTGCCTCACATTATAGCCATTTATGTGCATGTCTCACCTTTCTCTCCTTGTGGAGTGTCAGATTCTTGGAGGCAGTAGCCAGGCCTAATTCACTTTTCTATTTTCCTCACTGTCTAGCCCAGTGCTTTTGGCATAAAGGAAACTAAATACTATTTTTTTTTTTTGTTTGTTTGAATAGGAAACTGAAAAATCACAATCCTTGAAGAGATGTGAATAGATTGTTTGATACAGCTTTAAGTAATAGATGGTATTTTACCTTCAAAAATGACATCAGTAAGTAAAGTCTGATAATTGTTTTCCAGGTTTCAGTCCAGATAGTGATTTTCATGCACGATCAATAACAAATTTAACAATTTGTGTTTGAAGGTAAAAATGACCATTTAAAAAAATAAACAGCCAATTCAGTCAGTCAAATGAGAGGAGACATTTTATGCACATATAGGAGATCTAATGGGAAAACAGAGCAATGGCCCAAGACTCTGGTCCAGGGACATGTTATTAACTGTCTAGAAAGTATGTTTACAGAAAATAGCTGACTTTGGGGATCTATGAGCCCCTGTACTTTCTGGTAATCATTTTTTTGCTGCCAACATTAAAACATGAATAACTAATTCACATCAATTCATTGACTTCACTGACTTAGTTTTTACTTATTTATTTTCTCTTGGTGTAGCATATATTAATGGGAAAACGAAAACACATAGGGATACATTCTTCTCCTTAATTCTGACATGAAACTGAGGTCAAACTTATCATTTGGAGAAATGTTTTAGGTTTTACATAAATAATTTTCTTCTGCTGGTCCCTATTAGTATAAACATCTTTATGAATGGGCACATTTTTCGCCTGCTGGAGTTTATTTTCAGTTGAGTCTAAATACATCGCTTTCTCCTTATTACATCACTATGGGTTGCCAGAATCATAATAATACATTTATCAAAAGGTGCTGTCTACCATGCGGAATATTCTCAGTTACGAGGAGAACAGCATGGGAGAATGTCTTAGTAATGAGGAGGACCCCATCTTGAAGTGTGTCCGTAGTGAGCAGAGCCCTATAACTGGCATTTGGTGATCAGGAAATCAACATGCGTGTAGATGGCTGTCTCGCTTCTGAAAATCTGACTGTTGTCCATCAGAAGCTTTCATAGTTCTGGAGGTAGTGTGAGCAGCATATTGGTTTTGGTACTTTGGGGGTACAGTGTGGTACCCTGAAAAAGTTACAAAAAATTGGATTTTCTTTGGAAAATGACACTTTTTGCTTATGGGCCAGTAGCAATGATGTGCAGGTTCCTGAAAGTAACAGCTTTCCCTCCAGAGCATAGGAAAGCTAATGTAGTGTGATGATTCATGTGAAAAAAAAAAAATGTCTGTCAGAAAGGGGGGGTGGTTTTATTATCCAGGGATGTACTGAGAAGAATCAGACATGTGTGGGGAAGAAAACATCCTAGCCAGTGGCTGTTTAGTGCAGGAGGCTGGTGGTGTTAGCAGAGAGCTTGGAAAGGTTATATGCATTATGGAAGATGATCCGAATAATTGTAGCTAAAGCCCATTGGGTCATATTGGTGTAACCACCTCTACTGTCAGCTGCAGCCATCTGGTCACTTTGATGTAATGCCATTTGCTTTTGATACATTTGACGAGTACCTTGTTTTTGTTTATAACCCGCCTTCCTGCCTAATTTTACTTACGATGAGAAGGAGATGGACTCATTGTGCTGGCGCAGAGAAGTCTGGTTTCTGTGACACTCATATTTCTTGAGTCAAAGTAATAAATTTGTTAATTTTGTGACTTGGGGGAAAGTAAATAGATCTATCTTCTTTAGACAAAAGCCTCCTTTCAGAGGCTGGGAAGCTGAGGCTCAGACCTGGATTGTGACCAAGCAAATTCAAAGGAACCGCCATCTCGTGAGGCTGTTGGGGCCACTGCCCAGAAGTGCATCCAGATGGAGGTGGGGGCGTGATTGCTCTGAACACAGGCTCTGAAAGGGAACCTGCAGGGCCCACACACGTGGACGCCGGTGCAGCGTGTTCACTGCACACGGGTGTCTGCTGGGGGGTGAGTGGGGCTGCCACCTGTCCCTGCTCAGTTCTCAATGGTGTCCTTCCTGAGTGGGTCCACCTGGCTGAGGGCTCCTTTTGTAAATGTGCAGAAAGGCACAGTTTAGTCCTGAATCAGAGATTCTGCAATGGTTACAATACTCATGGAAGGTATTTTAGGGCAAGTTTTGTATGTTTTAAAACTTTAATGGTCATAACTTGGGACTTTGAGCAAGGGTTTCCCAATATGTGGATCATTCATCATTATCAGGAAAAAATCATAAGTATGAAATATACTGTATATTTATTTATACAGATACTCGACATGTATATAGCTAAATTAGGTACATGTATAACTGTTCTGCTGTATTATGTTCATTATTAAATACATTCAATAATAAGACAAAATAAAAATAAGTGCAAAAAAATTTTGTGTACTTCAATTTTGAGACCACTAATATAAGGAAGATGATCCCATGGGTCCCTTCTTACCCTAATACTAAAAGCCTGTCTGTCTCAAATTTCAGTCACTTAAACTTATCATTTCAACTCTAAAAATTCTTTACAATGATGAATTCTAGCCATTGGTATTTAGGTAGGATCTTAGTCTTGGCCATCTTTAAATAAGCAAGTAACTCAATGAAACATCCAGAAATATATAAAAACTTAATCAAAAATGTTTATTTATAATATTTTGAGTTTTCTGTTTCTGAAAAATGTCTTCAGACCGCACAGCAAAAATGAAGTTGAGTATGTTTCTAAAAATGTTGCTATTTTATGAACAATAGATGCAATCATACATTTACTCTTTTAACTGGTTTTAAAAAGGAGCCCAACTGACCATGTCTAGTGCAGAAATTGGTTATTGGGATAAACATTACCTGCTTCCTTGGCAGATTTGCAGAAGTTTTGCTTTATCATCACTGGTCACTTTATCTGGTTGTCAGTTTCAGGTATTTGGTGATAAAACTATAGAAGTTTTCTTGTCTACATCTATATATATTTTTAGCATTGGCACCAGACTCTGCCATAGTGATTCCATGGAAATGATAATTAATCTGTTTATAAACCCAGAAGGTCTGTTCAGAATTTGAGCCTATGTAAATTAGGTTAACCCCTCAGAAGTTAATAGAACTTTAACACTCCCCTTGCATTCTTCTAGAAGTGTGTTCCTCAGAGGCCAACAGAGTGTTCTTTGTATCTGCAAGAACTTCTAACAGGAAAGACACTTCTTGTTTCTATTTGGAGAAAACGATTTCTTAGGCTAGTAAGACAAGGAAAAGGAAGTGAAAAATAAGGAGAGTATCTATCTATAGACTCTTATTTTATTGAAGGAAGTCCTATCCTTTGGATACTTAATGTTTGCTTATATTTGACATGTGCTGGTGAGCTTTGTTTGGCAATTATTTTGGTTACCCCCTCTCTCTCAATGCTCAGTACTACTTTTAGATAGATAGACTTTACCTCTCATATCTCCTCAGAAATACCAGATATCTGGTGAGAATGGGCATGTAGAAATCATAATCTAGAACCAATTATATATTATAGATTCACACAGGAGGAATTCTCATTGATTTAACTGTTAGAGACTGTAAAATTAATATAATCTTCAAGAATCATGTGTGAGTATTGCTGATAGGGGTGCAAGTGTAAATAATTGGTTTTCAATGGAAATATTGAGTATTATTTATACATACATATCCATACATGTAATGTATGTATGTGCATTTGCAAGGTGATTACACATGTGTTATTTCATTCTGAAAGTGGAACATGCGATTCTATGAATTAAAAAGGTAGATATTTTTATTCTCATTTTATTTATAAAGAAACTGAGTCTCCAAAAGTCTCCCAAGATTTTAAGCACCTCCAAATATATAAATCATTTATCATTATTAGGGAAAAATACTATTTTCATTTCATATACTATATATTTATTTACATAAACTATAAATATATGTATAAATTAAGTACATGTATAACTGTTCTGATGTACTATGTTCATTATCAAATATACTCAATAATAAAAAGAGGAAATAAAAATAAATGCAAAAATATTTTGCATACTTCACAAAAGTGTGATGAACATAATAATACAAGTGGTAAAAGAGTAAGGAGTAAATGCCAGATTGTTTAAATCAAGATGAAGAATACAGATTTTACATGCCAAGAAGCCATGGTAGGTAGGTGTCTTGACTAATAATAGTGATGATGATGATGATGATGATGATGATGGTGGTGGTGATGATGGTGATGATGATGATAAATGGACACAATCTTTCCAATGATGTCCAGAAATATTTATGTCACTGTTTATTTAACACATGTCCTAGGATGTCTCTTCAGCAGTTTAACTTTTCCAACATGAATTCTTTGTCCCAAAGCTTTTCCTCCCATTCACTATTCATAATTAAATGGTATCACTGTCATTCTGTTGTGTGTGTTAGAGACCCAAACATCATTCTCAATTCTTTCTTCTTTTTTAGGAATCCCTCACATCCAGGCCTTAATCAACATATCAGATACATGTTATAACTTTCAAAATACATCTTCTTTTTACTGTCCTTCATTGCCATGACCTGCACCACCCCATCCCCTGCTAGGCTACACACTGCCTCCTACAGGTCTATCTTTTATACTCTTACCTCCAGTCAATCACATGCAATTGGTGTGATCCAGTATGTAAAGTGGATGATGTTCTGTTCCTGTTTAAAAACCTGCCATGGCTTCCCATTGTTCTTTGTGTGTAAAATCTGTATTCTTTATCCTGATTTACACAATCTGGCATTTACCTCTTGCTCTTTACTGCTTGGTAATTATACTCATTATGTTCATTACACGTTATTTGCTCTAACCTTTCTTAAAGTTTCTTAAACATGCTAAGTTCACTCCCACTTCAGATCCTTTCATGGTTGGCTCCTTCATATCTTTTGGTCTCAGCTTCAATTTAAACTTTGTATAGAGGCTTTCCATCAAAATCTCACCTAAAATAGCTCCTTTCCATTATGTTACATTTTCTCACCTTTTGTTTTTTTCATAGTATTTAATCACAATTCATACTTTTAACCACTTGTGTTGTTTATCTTCCTTTTCTGATTATGAGCTCTAGCAGGGTGCTGGATCTGGAAGAGGCAGGAATACTCCTGGACCAAGAGAATTTGGAAGTATAATAATTAAACATCATCACAGTTTGAGCTGCCCAGAGGGCCAACCCAGTGGAAATGGGAAGCCTTTTGGGCATCAGCAGCTGTGGGAGGGAGGAGCGGGAAGCAGGATTGGGCAGAAAGAGAAGTTGCACTGCAGTGGAAGGCTCAGTATGGGAGCTCTGAAGCCAGATGACCCTTCAGAACCATGCTTGCTTGGGTAAAGGAGCAGGGCCTTCCTAAGCATCACGTCAGCTGTCCGTTGGCTGTGGGCTGCCCTGGGAAGAAGGTGATCTTGAGTATGAAGGCTTTCTTCAGCAGAAGCAATCTGTGTTGGGGGCTGACAGCTGAGGGCTGTCTGCCTGCAGGACTCCCAGTTGTGGTGGACCGGGCTTCCCACTCCTAGAGAGGAATCCAGGCAGTGTGAGAACCTATACAGCCACTTCTGCACTTAGGAAATCCTGGGACAGATAGATACCTGGTCTACTGCTTTAAGATTTACTGTATCCGTGGTCTGAAGCCTTTCAGGACACATTTGACCCAAAAACCTGTCTCTAGGAAAACTCATGCATGTTGGTTGGGGCTGAATTTGAGCACAGGGTTATTTTTCTCCTACCTTCTAGCTGCTGGTCAAGAAAATAGAGTTGTTTCTGTCCTATGAGCTCTATGAGAGGGTGATGTTTTTGTCAGATAAGATTATGAATTTTAGCCCTAGTCTCAAATGATTTAAATTTAGCTGGGAGTTGGGCTGGCTATGTATCTTGAGCACATATCTATGAAAAGAAAGCCCTGGGCTATATAAGAGACAGGCTTATCACAGCTTCCCCCAATGTTTTGGAAATGTTAAAAGAAGGAAGAATATATATGAAGTGTGAAATTTAGTAGAAATTTGAGTAGACATGGGATGACTAGACTCAGGAAAGTTTTAATAAAGTTAAAAAATACCATCTAACTGATTTGATCAAATGTAAGGCTTGCAACCCTTTGTATTTTTTATTTTTAAAAACATCCATTTTTTTTTTCTTGATAGGACTTGTGTTACTTTTTCTGATAAAACATCCATTTTTTCCTTACAGGACTTGTGTTATTTTTCCTGATAAAATGTCCAGAGTTAACACTTTTTTTTCTGTAAAATGGAAATGATGGATGAATTAGCCATGACATTTTAAAATCATGGGTTATAAAGAATTTTACAAATTAGTAGAATTCACGCAGAGTGCTTGGCTAAGAGAATGGACCAGAAGGTTGCCAAAAACCTGAATAGGGGAGTCTATTCAATGTGATTGGGCAGCACATTTAGGGATTTTACAATCTCCTCAGTGATTTGCTCAGGAGACATGGAGCCTCTTTAATTTAGACAGTACCTCTGACAGTGACTCTGATAGAACTTGCATCCTATCATGGCTTAGAAACCTGCCACTGAAACATGGTAAGAAGCCTTCAACCATGAGAACAAGGCTTCAAAAGGGATGGGAAAATTCTGGGTTTGGGAATTTGCATCAAAACATTAAATACGTGGTTCTTTCTTTCTATTTTGTCAGCCAGAAAATTCAGTGCAGAAAAGATGGTTTTGCTCTTTCATATATCTGTTCCGGAGAACCAAATATAACACTGAAGACCTAATAAGATTTAGCTTTCTAGCAATATAAATAATTTAATCAGATTAATGACATTGTTCTACCTGAGGGGTTCCATAATTAGTGGATTATTGAAGCCATGTGAAAGTTATCTGCCATTAGCACCTGGAGGAATTCTTGTTGTCTTAGACTGTGGAATCCAGCGATATGAATATTCCTGTCATGCAAACTGTAAAGATAATAAGCCCCTGGCATTTTGTAAGCTATATAAATCCACAGATTTCACATTAAATATTTAAGGCACAGGAGGTGTTATTTGTTAGGATACAGATAAAGGAAGTTCAGCTGCTTCAGCCCTTCTTTTCCTTTTCAGGACGTCTCCTTTTTTGCTGAAGGTACTTTCATGCCTCTGTCATTTCATTGTGTCCCCACCCTTCCTGACCCTTTTTGTTTGTGTATTGTTTCAGTTCCTCTGAAAGTGTTCTTTGCATTTTGTATGAGAAGCCTTCAAAATATTTTTACAGAAAGTTTGTCCTTTTTATATAAAAAGGACATTCATACCAGGGGTGCAAACAGCAATGAATCAAATGGTATCTTGATAGATGGCAAGTGCTAGAATTCTGTGAAAAGATCATCTCATTACTCTGTCACTAAAATATTTGAAAAACCAAGTTTTTCTTTTTTCAGCATTATGCTTCATTCCTTTTATTCACGTGTTATTTAACTATGGGGACCCCCCCCCGACCTTTGAATATGGACCTGTTATTTCACTTTTTATATCTTTGTAAGGCTTTTCATATAAGCAAAATTCTTTTCCTTTATTTTTTATTGTATTTTTTCCCATTACCAGTAAGTTCCCTTAGACCTCCTTTGCCCCAGCAATCACCACACCATTCATAGATCAGAAATGAAAACTGTAGTGTGAGATCCATCATGTGTCTAAATGATTAGTGTAGAAAGCAGTACCACATAGTCTCCAGAGCAGGGGATAGTAAAATGAGTGAAGAGAGCAAAAGGTACAAACTTCCAGCTATAAAATAAATAAGTCCGGGGGATGTAATGTACACTGTAGTGATTATAGTTAATAACATATTGTATACTTGAAAGTTGCTAGGAAAGATCTCAAAAGTTTTCATCACTGGAAAAAAAAATTGTAGCAATCAATATATGGAGACATAATAATTAGACTCCTTTTGGTGATCATTTTGTAATGCATACAAATACTGAATCATTATGATATACTTGACACTAATACAATGTGTCAATTATACCTCGAAAAGAAAAGAAAACATTGCCCCCAGAGTTTATAGGGGGAGAACACAACCAGTTTGGTTGTAGCAGAGTGTGCTGCTGACAGGAAGTGTTTCCAGGGCACTTCTCATTGGGGAAAGGTGCCGCTTTTTGAATTGGGTTCCATTCACTTAAAATAATCTGTCAGTCAGGTTACATCTCAAATGGGTAAGCTGAGGGGAGATCAACGCAGGGACTGTTTGTAGACATGGGCAGGGTTAAGGGAGCCTCCATGGAGACATACCCAAGTCAGCAACAGTGGAGAGCCCTCCCCACATACACTCAGCAGCCTGGAAGGGGAAGGGGAGGGAGTGCCTACCAGTCTGCTACAGCTGTGGAACAGCAGTGCCCAGCAAGAGTTAATGTGCATCATCGCTGTCAGCAGAGGACCCAAGCTGCTTCCAACCCAAGGCTTGGCAGGGAAGTGGCTGGTGGAATAAATATCCTCAAACCTCTTCCCTCTTGCTCTTCATACTGTGCCTTCCATCCCCTGAACCTAATTGGAAACCAGAGGACAAGGGAGCCTACTATTGCTATTCCTGTAGGTCAGGCTCCTGGGTCCCAGGGCAGGGTGGGAATGCGTGGAAAATCAATCAGAGTAGCAAATGGGAATATTTAACATGGTCATAGTTTTAAAAAGTTTGCAGAGTTCTTCTGATATGAGATGTAGACAATGCAAATATGAGAATGGTAGAATTTAAATAATGACATGTACTGTATGAATTTACAGTTCTGTTAGCTAAAGCATATATATATATATGGCCTGTCCCCAAAGTACAAAGTATCAGGCCGATGTAAATCTGATTAAAAGAGTTTAACCAGTTGATACTTTTGGGATAAACTATATATATATATATATATATATATATATATATATATATATATATAGTGGGAACCCACCACCCCAGTGGAATTATCTTTTGGAGGGTGGGTTCCATATAGTACGGGCTTCCCCTGTTAGGTGGCTGTTCTAGGAACCCATTTGTATCACTGCACCAGCTGGCATTGTGAGAAGCAGCATTTGGTGTCAGTGAATTTTTTTTTGAAGACTCTTTCAAAATGTTTGACCATTTCACAATGGGTGATTTACAAGTATATGTATGACACCCCACTGAGTGTTCAATTTTTGACCAAAAAATGGCATGAACCCCGTGACCCACCTTCCCTATTCACCCAATTTCTTCACAAGTGACTCTTGTGTTGTTTCCCCAGATGAAAAAAGTCCTCAAAGGAAAATGCTTTGCCTATGGAAGAGGTGAAACAAAAAACAGCAGGAGCCCTAAAAGACATTAAAATCAATGAGTTCAAAAACTGTTTTGATCAGTGAAAAAAAGTCTCAATAGGTGTATTGCATTAAATGGAGAGTATTTTGAAGGTGACTGAAGTTAAACATCTAAGAATAAATACACAATTTTTTTCCTAAATAAATTATATGTGTTTTGGGTCCCCCCTCATACATATTGTGAAATACATACACTATGTATCTCTATCTCTATATAATATTTGCATATACCACAAAATATTACTGTTATTTTCCTATTGGATTTACAAAAGTACTAACTAGTTAGTGGTAAGGGAATATCATAATCACATTCAGGTTCTTATTTCCTCAGGCTCACTGTGATTTACCTGCTGATCCGATGTGATGTGGTGGGACATAGTTCATGATAGCCTGTGTGGAGTGAGCATGACTTTGTATCAGAGTTTTTATATTAACAACAACAACTAAAAATCACTCCCTATTTCCACAACTATTCCAAGTTCATAGGTCAAATACAGAGTTTTCATAACGTTTCTATAGTCTTGGCTATCTTTATTTTTAACATGCTACTGTATAGATCAGTGCAATGCTAATACTTAATGAAATTTGCTCTCCAACATTGGGTTTGAAATTATTAATTAATTGAAGGTATTCACTCTATGGTCTCTATTTTCTGCAGTGGCAATATATATATCTTAGCTTTTTTTTAAAAAAAGGATGTGTTAAAAATTTCTCTTAAAGTACCACCTTAAAAATACTCTACTTTGCCAAAGTAATGGACTCTATACTTCCTTATATACATCTGATGTTCTTTACATTCCTCATTATTTGTCCATAATGTTGTCCCAGGTGAGGCATCATTTACTTTTCCCTTCGTCTATATCATGCCCTCTGTCACATGGGTTATGCATTAATACAAACTTTTTTTTTTTTTAAGAGGAGGAAGAAAGTACTTATTTGCACAGCAGTGAAGGATTACAATTAATTTATACTATCATCCCCAGGTTTCCTTGTATGGGAAAGTGTGAATTAAAGCGGAGGATTAACATTTGGGCAGTAGTTTTTTCTATACAGTTAGATTTATACCTTTGATATCATCTGTACATTGTTCCATGGAGTTAGCCAAATGGGCATCATGGAGAAATACAAGTTCTATGACGGATTAGCACACTCTATGTGGCTTACAGGAGCAGCAGGAGACCTTTTGAAATGCCTAAACTTGCTGTGATGCTTTAACTGAAGAACTTGAAAGTTGTCATACCATGTTAAAACTTTAGTGGAGATAACCAATGACCTTGACATACTTAAGATGAGTTATGGTTTGTATGCCTAAGAGGACAGTACAATTAAAAATATTTATGTAATTGCTCTTTCAGAGAGCCCTGGACATTAGCACAAGGTTATAAATCACCAGAAGCTTCACTAAAGTTAGAGGAGGAAATTCTCAATGGGGTGGTCCTGGAATTTATCTACAGAATTATTGCACCTTTGCCAAGTATGAAGTCATCATGAGGACATTCCAGGCAACTGAGTTATAACGTGGATCTAATTCTACCTCAGCAGCAATTGTAAAACATGTATCAGAAATGTATCACCTCCTTTTTCTAGAGACCTCTGAATAAATAACTAGTCAATGCTCTCTTTATTTTCTCTGGCATCATTGGTGGTCTAAAGCATGTTTAAACAAATAGGTTTAAAACCTTTTACCCTATTTTAAATGGTAGAGTTGACTAAGTAAGTCTTTATCAAATTAGAGTGGTGCCTTTTACCCTGTGGCTGTCTCCATTAGAAACCCCTAGTTTTAGAGATTTGTAACTCAGATTTCCTTGTGGGAGGAACCTTGGCACTCAGGCTAGTGAGAGCAAGTGACAGTTACTCATTATTATTTCTTGCTCCTATTTGTTTTTATAAAGTGCTTTATTTCCAAACTGAATGATGAAAAAGCAAACAAAAGTCTGAAGTTGAGTGCAGCCATTTATTATTATTATTTTCATCATCATTATTATTTTACCAGTAGCCCAAGCTTTAATTTTATAGCTAAAGGTATATGCTACTGAGAAAATTACTCAGTCTGTGATGAACATGGGACTATTTTCTGACCCCTTCTTGTCATGAATCAAATTTTTTCTCCCCTCTCCCCCTTCCCTTCCCCTCCCCTTCTCTCCCTCCCCTTCTCTCCCCTCTCCTCTCTCCCTCCCTCCCAGAAGTCCTTATAATTCCTTTGACTCAAACCCTCATCCCAATTTCCGTTATGAGTTTAAAGATAATTTTCTTATTCATATAATGTGGATAAAAATGCTGCTATTTAAAACATCTTAATTTACAGCAAATAGTAATTTCAGGTTAAACATTGAATTATTTAAACACTAAATAATTTGGATAGTATGTAAAAGTGTTCACCTTCTCTCTCTTGCGAAGCATTTTATGGGACTTAGGCACTTGGTCAGCCTATGTAATGGAAACAGGTAGACTTTTACCTGTGAAATGATTCTTATCCAAGATCATGGAGTTGGGTCAGAGCAAAAAGGTCAGAGGTTTTGTATTGAGAAAGGTGTTGATGTGATGATGGGCCCAAGGGAAGTGTAAATAAAAGAGATTGGTTGAAACTAGAGCCAAGAAACAGACACAAATGGGTGAAGTTGAGGCTAGAGACAGCATGAAAAAAAGAAACTGTGGGGACAGGCAAATGTTGATTGAATGATTTTGGAGACCTGGACAGAATAAAGTCTATGGCTTCGTTTTTTAATGTTCCAGTTGTATTTGCATACAGATGAGCTAGGTTCAGTAAGAGTCATGAATGTGGGCTGAGAACTCTTTATTTTTTATGAAACTTAAAATTTCTGGTTTTATTGGCACCCCTACTTTCTTTAGTTGGTGAGTTGCTATGGTATAGTGTGGCTTGCCAGGGTGTGTGTGTGTTTGTGTGTGTTTTCTGTTTTTTTTTGGGGGGGCGGGGAAGGGTTACTATATCATCAGTTTTTTTTTTTTTTTTTTTTTTTTTTTTTTTTTTTTTTTTTTT
>PVIW01011047.1:0-40073 GCA_004026585.1 Noctilio leporinus | reverse complement strand
CCTCCCCCCTCCCCCCAACCCCTTTCTTTTGACCACTGAAGGCCTATTCCTTGTATTCATATACTTGGTTCTGTTTTACTTGTTGTTAGTTTTGCTCATTATTGTCCTGTAATGGGTGAGATCATATGATACTTGTCCTTCACTGACTGGCTTATTTCACTAAGCATAATACTCTCCAGTTCCATCCATGTTGTTGCAAAGGGTACAAGTTCCTTCTTTCTTTCTGCCATATAGAATTCCATTGTGTAAATGTACCAAAGTGTTTTGAGATGGACTGATTCTTTTTCTCCCCATTTTGGGTGTCTGTTCTTGCTTGATTTTTATTTTTAGTTTTTGTTTTTCCGTTGGATTAACCTGCTTTGCTTCCTTGCCTTAGTTGAGCGCCCTTCTGTGTTAGGAGATTTGTGGAGTTCAATGTTGCAGTCTCCCAGATTTTCTCCACTTGTTGTTCTTGGTGTGTCCTTTATTTGAGCTGTGTGGTTGTATTCTGGACCTGTGGGCTTTTAACAGGAAAAAAAGGAAAAAAAAAATAAAAAAAGTTAATAATAATAAGAAGAAAGGGTTCAAATGGCTATTCACCCTTAATGATCCCTGATTGTTTCAGGTGTTGCCGGGACCTCTGGGCTTATATCAGAGAGAGAAAAAAAGAAAGAAAAAAGGAAAAAAGTCACAAGACAAAGAAAAACCAGTATTAATAAAGAAAGGGTTTAGGTGTCTGTTCACCCTTTATGATCTCTGATTGGTCCAGGTGGAGCCAGGACCTGCCGGCTTTAACAGGAAGAAAAGAAAAAAGAAAAGAAAAGAAAAAAATAGGAGGGAAAAAAAGAAAAAGGAAGAAAGAAAAGAATAAAGAAAGGGTTTAGGTGGCTGGGGAAGGGAGGAATACTTAGATTGAGGACTGGGAATGCGTTGTAGCCACAGAGTGAGTAGACTTTAATTCAAGAGTAGGGGGAGGGTCTTGGGTATTTAGGTGGATTGAGATGGGGGGGATTAAAAATATGTGAGAAGTAACTTTTGAAAAGGATATTTTGGGGACTAATAGTTCATGTAGCTCTCGGTATAACTCAGGTGCTTGAGATTAGCAGCAATCCATTTTCTGAATCTGCTCTTTTTCTTGGTCAGGTCTCTGCAGTCTATAGTCTAACTGGTCTTGGAGTGGCAGGGCCTCTGATTGTCACAGTCAGGGCTGATTCTGAGTGTCAGCCCCCATGTAGGCTGGGACTTCAGTAGCCTAGCTGGGTTTTAGGGCTTCTGATGTTCTGGGCCCTGCAGGGTGTCCCCTCCAACTCCTGGCGGAGGTTCCTGCCTATGATGGGCACCTGACACCCCTGCAGGGCATCCTGCAACTTCGCTGATTCCTGTGATGACTGGCCCTTCCCCCCCAGCTCCTGAAGGAGGCAGCCCCAGTTTGCCAACAGTGCCCGGGGTCTGCCAACACTGCCCAGCTCCCCCCACGCGAGAGCCACTCCTCCAAGCTGACCAGCTCTCCGAGGATTCCTTTACGCCACCTCTGTTATGCACCTCTCCCTGCACGTCTGCAGCCTTTGTCCTCGATAATGGGTGGGTCAGTTGCCCCAGCTACAATTTCCCGGCTAGCAGTTTGGAGTTTCTGCGGGAGCTTGGGGGCCTGTGTGGGTGCCCAGGGCTGGGCCTCCCTCCTCACAGGGGCTTCAAGCTGCTGTTTTCCAGGTGGCCCAGCAGCACTGTTGTTCGCCCTCTCGACCCCCTGGCCAGTGCACTTCCCTGCTCCCCAGCTCCTGCTCCCTGCAGGACTCTTCTCCTCCACCTCTAGCCCAGTGAGGAGCTTGCTCTCCCTGTTGCCAGAGCGAGTCACTTGCACAGTCCCTTCCCTGCAGGAGTTCAATTCCTCTTTCCCTCTGGTGTTTGCCCATGCTGCCCACACCTCACTGTTCAGATCTCTAGTCACCAGGGAGCCTGGAGCTGGCTTCAGTTAAAGACGCCCCTCTGGGTAGAGCCACCACTGACCAGAGCCGACTTTGCCGGCCGGTAGGTCCAGAACCCCCTCACCTGCTCTCCTGCTGATCTCCGCTGCTTCTCGGCTGTGCTCCCTTGAGTCCAGATGCTGACTGCTCCAATTTTTAGGGACCTGAAAACATCTCATGCTCCCTATCCTCTCTTCCAGCTGCTGTAGTACTGGAGAACACCATCTACACTGCTCTCTACACTGTCACCATCTTTGATCCTCCAAGAGTTTTTATCATAAATGGTTGCTGTACTTTATCGAGTGCTTTTTCATCATCTGTTGATATGATCGTATGGTTTTTGTCTTTGATTTTCATTATGTGGTGTATTACATTTATTGATTTGCAAATTTTGTACCATCCTTGCATCCCTGGAATGAAATCCACTTGATCATCATGTATGATCTGTTTAATGTATAGCTGGATCCATTTGGCCAATATATTGTTGAGAATCTTAGCATCTATGTTCATCAGAGATATTGGCCTATAGTTTTCTTTCTTAATTGTGTCTTGACATGGTTTTGGAATCAGAATAATATTGGCCTCATAGAAAGAGTTTGGGAATCTTCTCTCTGGTTGCATTTTTTTGGAATAGGTTGAGAAGGATTGGATTGGAGTTAGTTCTTCTCTAAATGTTTGGTAGAATTCACCTGTGTAGCCATCTTAACCAGGGCTCTTGAACTTTGGGAGATTTTGGATTACTTCTTCAGTTTCACTAGTTGTTATTGGCCTATTCAGGATTTCTGCTTCTTCTGAGTTCAGTTTTGGTAGATTATACATTTCCAGAAATGTGTCCATTTCACCAAGGTAGTCATATTTTTTGTCATGTAGTTGTATGTAGTAATTTCTTTTAATCCTTTGTATTTCTGAAGTATCATTTGTGATTTCTCCTCTGTAATTTCTGACTCTGTTTATTTGGATCCTCTCTCTATTTCTCTTGATGAGTCTGGTTAAAGGCTTGTCAGTTTTCTTTACTTTTTCAAAGAATCATCTCCTGGATTTTTGATTCATCAAATTGTAGATTTAGTTTCTAAGTTATTTAACTCTGCTCTGATCTTGATGATTTCCTTCCTTCTACTTGTTCTGGGGTTTGTTGTTGCTCCTCTAGTTTTTGCATCTTTATGGTTAGGTTGTTTGCATAAGTTTCTTCTTACCATTTTTGGTAGGCCAATGTTGCTATGAATTTCCCTCTGAGGACTGCCTTTGCTGTGTCCCATAGGTTTTGGGCTATTGTGTATTCATTGCCATTTGTTTCCAGAAACTTTTTGATTCCATCTTTGATCTCACTGTTAACCCATTCATTACTTAAATACATGTTATTCAGTCTCCATGAGTTAGAAAGTGTTTTTGTTTTTTTCCCTTGAGACTGGTTTCTACTTTCAAGCCATTGTGATCATAAAGATGCTTGGTGTGGTTTCCATTTTCCTGTATTTGTGGAGGCTTGTCTTGTGACCTTCCATGTGGTCTATCTTAGAGAATGATCCATGTGCATTTGAAAAGAACGTGTATTTTGCTTCTTTGGAGTAAAATGTTCTGTATATATCAGTTACGTCCATTTCCTCTAGAGTGTTGTTCAATGCCACAACATTCTTGGTAATTTTTGTTTGGAAGATCTGTCTATTGTTGATAGTGGGGTATTAAAATTTCTACTGTTAGTGTGTTGCTGTCTATATCCTTCTTGAAATCATCCAATACTTTTCTTATGTATTTCGGAGCTCTTATGTTGGGTGCATATATATTTACCAGAGTTATTTCTTCTTAATGGATTGGTCACTTAAATATTATGAAATGTGCTTCTTTAGCTCTTTTTTTAAAGATTTTATTTAATTATTTTTAGAAAGAGGAGAAGGGAGAGAGGCAGAGAGGGAGAAAGACATCAATGTATGGTTGCTTTCCACCTGCCTCCAGCCACAGACCTGACTGGAGTCGTGGTTTGCATCCTTGTTATGTGCCCTGGCTGGGAAATCAAACCTGTGACCTTTGGGTTTGCAGTCCGGTGCTCTTTATCTCTTTTTATGGCCTTCATCATAAAATCTATTTTGTCTGAGATAAGTATTGCTACTCCAGCCTTTTTTTCATGTCCATTTGCTTGATATATATTTTTCTATCCCTTCACTTTCAATCTATGTTGATCTTTTGTTCTGAGGTGGGGCTCTTGAAGATGGCTCATATGTGGATCATGTTTTCTTTTTTTTTTCTTTTTTTTTTTTTAATTTTATTGTTGTTGTATTACATCCATCCCCTTTTTTGGATCATGTTTTCTTATCCATTCAGCTACCCTATGTCTTTTGATTGGCACATTTAATGTTTACATTTAAGGTTATTATTGATTGATACTTATTTATTGCCATTTACTCACTTTGTACCTGTGTTCCTCTCTGTCTCTGTTTATCTTTTTTTTTTTTTTTTTTTTTTTTTTTTTTTTTTTTTTTTTTTTTTTTTTTTTTTTTTTTTTTTTTTAAGCAGACCCTTTAGCATTTCTTGTAATGCTGGTTTGGTGGAGGTGTATTATTTTTAGTCTTCTTTTGTCTGGGAAATGCCTTATTTTTCCTTCCATTTTGAATGAGAGCCTTGCTGGGTAGACTATTTTTGGTTGCAGGCCTTTGTTTCCCATTACTTGGAATATTTTGCCATTTCCTTCTGGCTTGTATTGTTTCTGTTGAATAATGATTTGATAATCTTTTTGGAGCCCCCTTATATATTATTTGTCTCTCTCTTGATGTTTTTAGGATTCTCTCTTTGTCTCTGAAATTTGCCATTTTAATCATAATGTGTCTTGCAGGGGTCTGTTTTGGTTCATCTTCATTGGGACCCTCTGTCCTTCCTGAACTTGAGTAATGTTTTCACTCATTATGTTAGGGAAATTTTCTATCATTACTGTTTTGAACAGGTTTTCCATTCCTTGTTTCTCTTCTCCTTCTGGTATTCCTATGATACAGATATTATTGTGTTTCATGTTCTCCCTCAGCTCTCTTAAAACCTCTTCATTCTTGTTCAGCCTTTTTTCATTCTCTTGCACTGTCTTGGAATATTTTTCTATGTTGTCCTCCAGGTTGTTGATCTGAACCTTTGCTTCCTCTTGCCTCCTGTTGATTCCTTCTACTGTATTCTTCAATTCAGAAATTGTATTCTTCATTTCCTCCTGGCTCTTACTGATAGTTTCTAAGTTCTGTTTAATGCTGGTATAGCTCTCAGTAAGTTCCTTGTAGCTTCTCTGGAGTTCTTTGTAGTTCCCTTGTCTTTTTATAGTTTTCTTTGAGCTGGCTGAGCTTATTGTGCTTCTCTATCATCATTGTTTTGAATTCTGTATCTGATAGTTTGTTTGCCTCTGTTTCATTCATTGATCTTTCTAGGGAATCCTCCTTTCCTGTTGGTGATGGATTGATTCTTTTTTTCTTCATTTCCGGTGTCTGTTGTTGCTTGTTTTTGTCTTGGATTAATTTGACTTGATTCCTTGCCTTTGTGGAGTACCCTTCTGTGTTTGGAGATTTGTGGAGCTCAGTGTTGCAGTCTCCTAAATTTCCCAACTTGTTGCTCTTGGGGTGCCCATATGTCATTAACTTGGGCTGTCTGGTTGTATTTTGGATTTGTTGTATGTGTTGCTCTTTTCCCTGCGGTTGGCTGTTTGAGATACACTTCTTCTATCCCATCTTGTACACTGTTTTTGAGCTGCTCCTGCTCTCCTGTAGCTCTCTGCAGCCCCTGGGCTGTGCACCCCTGAGTCCAGATGCTTACTGCTCCAATTTGCAGGGAACTGCAGATGTCTTGTGCTCCATACCCTATCCTCCAGCTGTTGTGGCACTTGAGAATGCCATTAGCACTGCTGTCTACTCTTTCGCCATCTTTCTGGTGGTAGCTCTATTCTTACATTTTATAGGGGACTTAAATGTCATTTTACAACAAGATAATTTACGTTTTTTTAATTTACAGTATTTTTAAAAAATATTGCTTTGTAACCAATCAAAATCTCCAGACCAATTTAGTCAGTCATTTTTATTCCAGGTTATAGGGCTCAGGTAAAGTAACCATGAGATTGCTTCCCAACCCCTCTGTCACCTACAGCCTTATAAATCAGCATACAAAAGAATTTATGGCAGGAAAAGAGGATACTCTAAGGTAGGGCCTAGCCTTGACTCCTAATATGGTCAGACTGCAGTTAAAGAGAAAGCTGCAGGTCATCAGCGTTGTGAGGCATTTTAAATTTTTATTTAAGGAAAACCCTATTTTTATCTTAAGATCTTGGAGTTGATGAAAAGCCTTGCTTTCAGGCATGGAAGCAATAGTCTGTCTTTTAAATTATGGAGTGGATTACTATTTGGTGACAAAGAGCCTTGGTGGTAGTCCACATCAGAACCAAACGTGTGTGGAAGGGCTTTTTAGTGGTGTGATTGGCAATATTTTTCCAACAAAAATATCCCTTTCTTATGCTCTCTTCCAAAGCCTGCAGTGGCTTCTACATTTCCACGTCTGCAATTCATTCCTTTGAGTCAAACATCCCCCATTCAGAAATGCAGGATCCCCTAAAATACAGAAACCTAAAAGAAGCAACAAATGAAATTGCTTAGACTATACTGAGAAGTTCAATTAGATTTTCTCCTTCCCAGAATTAGGAAGAAACTTTTACCTCATTAGGCCTCTAGTCAGCCTAGGAGAAGTCCCTGAAAGGAAGGATAAAACATAGGAAAGGAAAGACCAATTTAAGACTAAGTCAGGTCTTTCCTGTCCACTGGTCATTGCTTTAAACTGTACAGATGATACTCCAATATCAGGGTGCATGCTCTTGTTGGGGAGAGAGGACTGAAAATAGAATATAATAAAAATAATGAACTTATTATTTGAAGCTGCTCTTTTGGGGATTCTACATTATTTAATTCTAAGAAATTTGAAGGCTGTTTGGTATAACTAGAGCAGGATACTTTCACCATAACACCCCTCTACCAGTTGAATCCAAATAAAGCCTGTGAGAGAGTGATAAATACCTCTCTCTTTTAAGAATAGCTTTAGGTGTGCATTTGCTTTAAATTGCAAAAAGCCAGGTTAAGAGTTCTTTCTGGCTTACATTGGTGGTAAAAATTGAAAAGAGCCAAAGCCATCCCAAAATTAATAAAAAAGTACAACCCCCTACAGGTTACAAAAATGCCCTAAGTCTTTAAAAAAAAAAAAAAAAGAACCAGCAAATTACCATGAAAAGCTGCCCCAGCCAGCAGTGCTCAAGTGGGAGCCAGAGCCTTTGTTAGCAAGGTTTTGTGGGTGCCAGCACCATAGTGAACACAGTTAAGCCTCACTAATTCCCTGAATGCGGGAAAGGCCAATCTTGATTTTGAAAGAAGCTTGAATTTGAAAATATGCTTAAAGAAACGCCATGTCCTTACTTCCAAAAACCTGCAGTCAAACTGCTGGTCCTGGTCTGTGCTCTGAGCAGTCCTGACTCTTAAGGCCTTGAACAAACCAATGAGGGCTTATAATTAGCATCTTGGACATTTAAATACAAAGTGCAGTTTAAAACTGCATGTCAGTATTCTCCCTTAGCAGTTAGTCACTTTCCTATGTTTATAGTATTAATTTGCCTAGCAACCTGCTCCCTTTCCTTTTTGGCAGTAAACTTTAGCCTAGTGTGTCAGAATTCATTAAATTTTCCATATAAGCAGCTGAAATTAATAAGGAGTGTGGGGAGGGAGGGAGGTGAACAACTTTTAAAACTCAACATAAACATATTTTAAACTTCTATTCAGCTGACCTTTAAAACCCATCATTTGATTCATATTTAGTATTTGCTGAGTAGGTAAATATATTCTCTTAGATGATTAAAAAGGGAGGAGGGGAAATCTTTTTCTAATGCCCCTTCCCCAAAAGTGACCTAATTAAGTAAACACCAGAGAACATTGAATTGTAATGAGTTCTTGAATTATTAAAAAATAAGGATTAATAATATGAGGTTCAAAAGTGCTTAATTATATGGAAAAACAGCACATTCAGATCTGCATCTGTTAAACATGTCTGTGATGGTCACCCACTCCTGCATGCACATATTAATTTTGTTTTTAAATTGACACCTGAGACCACTTAATTTGAAGTGTGACTGAGTTATGTTTGGGAAGGGGAAAAGGGAATGAGAGAAGACTACAGTTACAGTTTTACCCAAATAGCCAAAGTATCTTCATCATTTTGCTATGCAAGTGGAAGCAAAGACCTATGTTCTTTTCCAAGTTGAATACACCATAAGCCTAAAGGAGTAAGGACTGTAGAAAAAATCTGGATGAAGTCTCAGAGAGGACCAAACATAAAACTCTGCCCCTTGTGAAAATTCCCCAGTTCTACTTTCTGACCCTATGAGATTCAGACATTCTGAGAAAGATGGCCAGAATTTATGCACAAACCTAATGAGGAAAGATAACCCTTAGGCAATGAAATCTCTAATGCAGTTGTTCCCAAACTTTGCTAAACATTAAAATCTGAGGAGATTAGAACCTGAGGAGGTTTTTTAAAACCCTGATATCCATATTCTTGCCATGCAATTAAATTAGAATGCCTGGAGATCAACCAAAGACTATCAGAGATAAGACTATAGTTCCACAAAATCAAATTTATTGTGGAAGTTAAGTGGCATTAAAAAGAGGGAGAGAGAACACCTTTGGGTCCTCAGTGAGTGATTCTGAGGAGAGTCTAAGGAAGCAAAGATAAATTCTGGGTTGGTTTCATTTTCTTGACTAGGAATTGTGTACTGTCATGAGGAAAAGGTGACTGAGCAATTAAGAATCCTCAGTAAAAATGAAAATAGCAAAACAGGTCTAGGACATCATTAATAAGGAAACAGTCAAAGAATGTGGAGGTCATTATGGTTTTCACAACTGCTACATGACCTTGGAAAAAAACAGTGTTTTCTGCTAACTTTGCAACTGGCTTTATCTGTCTGTCCACTCAGGCTCATTAATAGCAGGGCTGTTTTTTCTTAGTTCAAGCTGATTTTCTTTCAGTCCCAAGCAGGTTTTGACTCTTAGGTTTTTGGCCTTTTTCAAAGGGATGGGCCTGAGGAAAAAAAGTTGACAATTAAATCAACTAATAATTTTGCTATTTTTCAGCCAAGTTGGGAAATTGTTTATAAAAGAGTGCATGTGAAACTGGTGGATTATGAATAAGCTCTGCATTTGAGTTAGTAGTATTATACTGATATCAATTTTCAGGGTTTTAACAATGTACTATCACTATGCAAAATAAAATTCATACAATAGTAGATAAAAATATTGGAGGAAACTCAGGAAGGATACCTGGGGACTCTTTACTATTTCTGCAACTTCTTGGGAGTCTTAAGTTATCTTAAAATAAAAATAAGATATAGAAGTTAAGAAGAAGAACAGGTTTTGGTTTTCTAAACAAAACTTTTTAAAATTCTAAATTTACCTATGCTTTTCCCTGAAAAATTCAAAATCAGTTGTATCAGTGTGTCACTGGACTGGACTTGAACATGCTAGGTTTGACTGTAGAACATAGTGATGATGTCAGTCAACACCTTTCTAGCAGGTACAAATTCCTGCGGAGTTATCCATTTGGGTATCCATAAGATGCCATTTGAGTAGAGTATGGAAACATGCATTAAATATTTTCAGGTAGGAGAAAGAAGAAGAGATTTCTGCTAGACGAAGGGAAGGGCAAGAGGAAAGGCACAGAGGTATGCAAGTCAGTGCATACCAGGGAAACAGATCATAGTTTGATAGGGTTGACTTTTGTGGGTATGAAGGGGGACTGGTGAAAGATGAATCTGAAAAGATAGGTTGGAGCTGAAATAGAACAGCTTGTATGTGATTCTGCTCTCTCTAAAATTAAGGTCTTTGAACTTCCCTTGTAGTACCTAATACATCTATCTTATATCAAAGTTACTTCTGTATGTATCTTTTCTGCCCAACTAGAATCTAAGATCCTTAAGAAAACGGTCCAGTTTGGCTCATTGTGTAGCATCTGTTGCCCCTACCTGTGTGCCTTACACTTAGTAGGTGCTAATAAAATTATCCTAGGGATGAATAACATATTACAAAAATGTAGTTGATATTCCTTCTCCAAACATCTGGGGACACAAAATAATGTTTAGTGAAGTGTTTACCTCCAGGGAAATGGAGATAGCAGGCAGAAAAATCACACAACTCATCCCCTTTGAGCTCTCTTTGCGTCTGACTTTGGTGGCTGGCTATGGCCATGCTCTGCCATCTTTGACACATGCCCCCTGCACCTTGCCCCTGGATTATGTGAAGAAATGTGATGTGTCTTTCCCTAATCAATTTAGTATTCCCTCTGTTTAGCTTGGCTGGAAGGTTGCAGAGTTGTCTTCCCCCTCCACTACTTGTTCCATAGTTCTCTGAATTATAGTGAATACAATGGTTCAGGCATGACCTGAAGATTGTAGGTAAGGAATTCCTCAAGAAGGAGATTTTCTCCCCAGAATTTGGCTGATGTATATTATTTAAAATGATCTCCACCATGCCTGTTGGTTATTTTTCCCCCTTTGCCTCCTGAGAGAAATGTTCCATTGCTCATTACTTCAGATGGTTGGGTGTGGTGATGGGGGGTACTTCTGTTCCTGACAACCTCATTATGTAGTTATCAGGAGCAGACACTGCCCAGGTTGTCACGACAACCAGCAATGATTCAAAGCTTCCCTGAAAGGTCTGTATCTCTGGCAAATAATCAGCATTTAGCTCTCAGCAGATGCTGAGCTGAGCAGCCAATCACAGGTGAGCTGGAAAAGCATGACATCATAGTCTAGCCGGTCCAAGAAAAAAATTAAGATTCGTTATTCTATTTCTTTCCTTGTTTCTTTGTCCCTTAGATTTTGTCCTTCACTTCTCTCTTCTTTTCCTAGTAAAATGGGGAAAGCAATGAAAGCAACTTTCCAAATTCAATTTACTCTGCAGTTTGACTTAGGTTTGGGCAGTGCAGTGATTGGAGTGTGTGGAGAAAGGATGCCTAATGTGATCCACTGAAAAGCAAAGTCAAACAGAGGATCAGCTCGATTAAATAATGTGGTTTGATGTGTAGGACCATGGTGGAAATGGGGCTAATTAAAACCAAATCAGAGAAGAGGAACTTCCTTATTCTCATATTAATTCATCCAGAGCCACCTGCACTTAATTGTCCTCTGCTTTTTCTTTGCTGACTCCCTGGCAGCTGGGAGGAACACAGAGGCTTTAGGCTTCTGCAAACTCTAGGTTCTACAGGGCAGGTTTTTAAGAGGTGCCAATTATAGTAAAAGGTGAAGAGTGATTATCCCATTCCCAAGGTCCCACCATCCAGGGAACATATGTAAATGAAGACTCATCAAGTCTATTAAGGAAGTGTACAGGTCTGAAATCTGTAAAATCCACTCTTGTTCTGTTAGCCATTTGCATCATAAAAGAATCCAGGGAGGTAATAAGCAAGGCAAGTTTCACAGAGGAGAAAACTAAGGCCCAGGAAACTTGCACCTTCCTTAAGATTTCCTAGCCAGAAGCTAGACTAGAATCTGGATTTCCTGATTCCCTGGCCATAACTTTGAAAGCCCAAGAGGATGGTGATTTCCTGTCCTTGGGCTTTCCTCTTTCCCCAGCCTCTGATTTTTAAGAAATCTAGGATGAAACCTTTTGGCATATGAGGCTCCTTGTTCTTTGCCCAGCAAGCTACCTGCCATATTGCCTCCTACAGAAGAGCTGGAATCCCTAATGATGAAGGTGGGAAACAGGAAGGAAGGGGCTTAGCAGAGCCTGACCTCAGTGATGGCAACAGGTTGTAGTGAGTAGGCATTGAGGGAAAAGGAGTAGGCACTATGTTCCCAGCCAATGACTTGTATACTAGACGACAAGTCATGTTCTTTTGTATTCAGAGCAGGAGGGGAGATTTTTTCACAGTGCAGCTGGTGTAGTAAAAACTGTGAAGACTAAAAACCACAGATTCAGAGTCTACCACTGGGAACAGTTTCTGTCTGTAGGACTTGAGGCAGGGTTTAGGAAAGGAGCCAGCATATACTGGCTGCTTTTACCCAGTGGGTTGTACATTTTTTCCCTGCATCCAGTTCTTGCCCAGGTATGGCTCAGCTCAGCTCAGCCTGGCACACCATAGGCTTTATTGAAACATTAACTTGGAATTTAGACCTATTTTGCAATAGCAGGGTTGTCTTTGTTCATTCATTTTGTTTTGTGTAATCCAAAGAAGGCTATAGTTTCACTCTTTAACATTTCTAACATGCAACATCCTGTGTATGTTTATTGTAACAATATACAAACAATGGAGGAATATATAAAGAAAATGATAAATGCCCCCAATCATACACACATATCTACATGTCTTCCTTCCCATATTTTTAATTCCAAGAGTTACCTTATTAGCAATTTGGTATGTGTAATTCCAGCTTAGACACATATACATACAATTTTTAAACAAAAATAGTGGTATACGTGCTGTTCTGACATTTTTTTCACTCAAGAATGTGTCAAGGTGTGTTTCTAAGTTAACACATAGGAATGAATCTGCTTTGTTCTTTTTAGCCAATAAATAATATTCCAAAATACATATATGCCATAATTGATTTAAGAATTTTTTATTGAGGGACATTTAGATTGTCTTCTTTGTAAGATTTTATTTCATTCTTACATAAAGTTCAGGATAAAGATACTTGAACATATTTTGGTATGAATATTTCCATAGTAAAATTAGTTGAGTTGAAATTGTTTGGTCAAATGACATGCATTTAAAAATTTCCTTACCAACTTGCCCTCCAAAAAGACTGTGCCATTTGACATTCCCATCAATACTCTAAGAGAGGGAATAATGTTCCCTTTTTCTGGAATGCAGCTGGAACGGTTTGAAGGTACTTGCTATAGTTAACTATGGTGCTACCAGTCCCATCCCAGAGGCTCTCATTTCTTATGTGACTCAAGGGGTTGGCTTGGTTGGTGGTAGTCAAAGAAGAAATACAACTGAAGATGACATGTAGGTAGTAGAAAGAACGCAGAACTGAGAGTGGGAGACTTGGTTGTTTGGACCATCTTTCTGAGGCAGTGGACAGGATACTTTAAACCCCTGGACATTCATTCCCTCATTTATAAAATACAGATAATAATAATTGCCACAATACACTGCTGTGGTTGTTGTGGGGATCAAACCAGGAGATACAGAAGTGGTTTATAACTTAAGAAGCAGAATACACATGCCAAGTAGTTATTATGTTAGTGTTATTATATCCTTAAAGTAAAGAGTTGGGGAAGGGAAAGGGGGATGGTGGGAGTTTAGTGGGAACAAAAGCACACAGATGAAATCTCTAAGACATTTCAGCTTCCCAGAAAGTTCCCATGCAATTGTCCTATATTCTTGGAGAGTGAAACATGTTGGAAATAAAGACAGCTGTATAGTATCAAGGGTAAAATAAGGCCCTAGCTTGTGGCACAGTGGATAAGGCACAGGCCTGTGAGCCCAAAAATCACTGGTTTTGATTCCCAGCCATGGCACATATAACCAGGTTGCAAGCCAGGTCTCCAGCCAGATCTGTAGCTGGAGGCAAGTAAAAGACAACCATACATTGATGTCTCTCTCCCTTGCTGCCTCTCTGCCTTTCCCTCTCTCTAGAATAATGAACAAAATCATTAAAAAAAAATAAGAGTAAAATAAGTTATCTGCCTTTCACAGGAAGGCTAAAGTTCTTTGCGCTGGACTTGATTCCTAAGTCCAGTCATCTTTCTACGACACCACTATGCTTTAATTTGTCAAGCACCTAATAAGAGTGTGGTCCTGTGCTACTTTCTATAATCCCCAGAAAGAGAAAAAAGATAAACATGAAATTTTCAAATAACTGTTTGAGGTGACTACCTAAATAGCTCTGAGTTATAGCAGAGGTATACAGGAGGAATAGAGTGAAATCAAGTACCTTTTAATCACTATTTAAGTCAATAGCCTAGAAGACCCAAGTTAGATCATTAGCCAGGAAAATACAGTTATATATTTCTATCTCTTAAAAAAGTGCTCTAATTATTTAAAATAACTCAAATAAGTCCATATTACAAATGTAATTTGTAACATTTAAGTAAATGTCATTAATTTTTAGATCAGAGGATTTTTAGAGTACATTTACCATAATGTAAAAGTAAAAATTAATGTGATGGGTTACTTTTTGTAATCCCAAAGTTAATTTAAAAGATATCTGTAAAACCATTAAAAGTGGAACCAGAATTCTACATAGCAGAAAGAAAGAAGGAACTTGTACCCTTTGCAACAACATGGATGGAACTGGAGAGTATTATGCTTAGTGAAATAAGCCAGTCAGTGAAGGACAAATATCATATGATCTCACCCATTACGGGACAATAAGGAGCAAAACTAACAACAAGCAAAACAGAACCAAGTGTATGAATACAAGGAATAGGCCTTCAGTAGTCAGGAGGAAAGGGGTTGGGGGGAGGGGGGAGGTAGAGGCAAAGAAGGGGAGCAGCTTAGACAAGAACCTAGTATAAAGGAACCATGGACATGGACAACAGGTGGGATTGACTTTGGGGGGAATGGGTGGGTGGGGAGGGGGACAGAGGGGAGCAAAAAGGGGATGGATGTAATACAACAACAATAAAATTTAAAAAAAAAGTGGAACCATCCTGATTTCAGTGTATTAATCAGGGATTCAAGAGGGAAGGTGATGTATGTTTTTGCATTAGGGGACAAGTAACCACCATGCAAAAAAAAAAAAAAAGCTATTTAAATGCCTGATATTTTTTAAAACCACCAATCTGGTATATTCTGGACTTTTTTTTTTTCCAAAGCAAACATGTAGTTTAACCAAACCAGTAAAACCATGTATCAGATTAGTAGAAGCATAGGCTTTGGACTCAGATCTAGATACAAATATCAGCTCTTCCACTTTTTGCAATGTTCATGTAATAATTATGTATGCACAAATATATTTTAATTAAGAAAAATAAAATAAATACAAACTGATCCTTTACAAAGTCATGAGTATGCAGTTCTTGTAGCCTTTGTCTCCCTCTTTCAAGCCTTGGAAGGGTCATTGTTGTTTTATTGATTCCCAATATCATCACATTTTAAAATAAATTAGTCCAAAGGGGCATCCCGTTTTCTAACTTTCCCAGATGTTGCCTCTGGTAAATCTAAAGCCCTGTTGTGTGACTTTTTTTAAAAGGACCGTGGCAGATATATTATTAGTTCATTATCCATCTTGAAACTTATTTTATTGGCATTATGGAGAACTGATTGCTGGATGTTATGAGGAGTTGAGAAAATTGGATCAATGAGCACTGGAAGTGTCATGACCTATTTTTACCATCTAAGTATATGAGTATATACTTATCTTTATAAAAATATGTTTGAGCCCTGGCTGGTGACTCAGTGAATAGGCACCGGCCTGCAAACCCAAAAGTTGCTGATTTGATTCCTAGTCAGGGCACAAAACTGGGCTGCAAGCCAGGTCTCCAGCCAGGTCCTTAGCTGGAGGGAGGTGAAAGAAAACCATACATTGATTCTTATCGCCCTTTCTTACTCCCTCCCTGCCCTTCTCTCTGAAAATAATAAATAAATACCTTTTAAAAAATATATGTCTGAAAGTGGGGGAGAAAAAAATCACCTATAACCCTACTACTTTAACCCAACTGTTATAATGTTGTGTTCTTTTCTGATATTTATTTGCAGGCACATTTTACATCATTGTAATTAGAATGGACTTATTATTTTGCATTCACTGTCATTTTTTATGACAGTTTAACATCTCCTCACTGGATTTTACCATAATTTACATAAGCTATCTAAATCCTAGGTTGAGGTACAGATTTTGAAAGAGCAAAATATAATTTTTGCAGGTAGAATTTAGGCTTTGGACACTGGAAAAAAATGAATTATTTCTTAAAGATAAAAGAAACAATGGAAGGTTTTAGGGAGAACTATATTTTAATGAAGTTAAATGTATCTATACATATATAAACTAAAAGTAGATTAGTTATTCTTTTCAGTGTGGAATAACCTGTTTCAAAATGTGTGTTTTGTGTGCAGAAATGCAGTTTTTCTATCTAGATTGTCATCTTTTTTAATCCCAGTGCCCCATCTGTCTCTCTGAGTTTCCTGTGTATTCCAGAGATTCAGTGTTGAGTTTCCTGTGCATTCCAGAGATTCCATCAGTGTTACTTGATTGCCTGACAGGTGGAGTCCTAAATCAAACCATTTTCCTTTCAAAAAAGTACCTGTGTAGTTAGATTTCCACTCATGGAAACATCTGAAATTTGAGTCTTCCTTAAGAGGGCAGCTAAGAAAATGAAATACCCCTCTCCTTCCCACTGTCAGGTGAGCCTCTTTCTTGATAACTAGACCTCTGCCTAGGCAAGCCTGACAGTGTACAAGTTTCCATCTCATTTTCCTTCCCCTCTCCCTGTTTCCTCCTCTTCGGTAATTTTTCCCCCTTCCTAGGCGCTTCCTGCCTGGAAACAAAAGATTGGTCCCCAATAGCCCACTCGGAGATTTTAGTATGATGCTCATCCTCTGATTGGCCTATGTACGGCGCAGAGCCTGAGTGACGTCATAGCAGAGAAGGGCTAGGGAGCGGTTTCCAAGCAGGGGCTCTACCACCACCAGCACCACCAGCACCACCAGCGGGCAGCTATCAGCAGCATGGCTGTCTGGGGTCTTGTGTAGGGGGCTGCAGCTTTTCCCAGCCTGGAGCAAGCGTGCGGGCTGGGAGGAGATCGGGGGGTGGGGAGCTGGCCGGGCCCGGGGCTGTGGCTACAGCCACGGGGCTGCGGCCCCCCAGCCCCGCCAGCCTGAGCGCTCGAAGGTAGAGGAAAGGTCTTGACAGGGTCACTGGACCAGTGGCAGGTAAATCCCTCGACTTCTGGAACCTGGCTCACTCAGGGGAGGGGGTGGCGGCTGGGCATTGGTTTTACATGGCTAGGCAGATTTTCTGCCTTCTCGGATCTTCCTCCTGCTCTCCTGGTGTTCCAGCTTCGAGTCCCCAGTGTGGCTTCCCCAGGGCACTGTTTGCACGATCCGGGTCACAAACGCTGACAAGTGGGTGTGTCGGGGCCCTTCCCGAAGGGCTTGGGCCCCTTCGCTGGGTAAAGCCCTAGACTCAGATACTGGGGCCTGAGCCGCTGGAGGCAAAATTTGCCCCAAAAGCTACATCAGCCTGTAAACTCTATGCCATCTACTTGCCCCCTACACCAGCCTCTGTTGCAATGAAGACAGTACCTCCCCCTAGGAGGGGAGAGGGGCGGGGGTGTGGTGTAGACCCTGGCAAGTTGGGAGGAGGGGCAAGAGCCCGATCTGGCAAATAGAAAAGTGATGAGTTTTTAAAGGGGCGCTTTTCCCCTTTCCCATTATTTTTCATCTTCTTACTTTTTTTTTTTTTTTTTGGTGTGGGGAGAGTTATGGCAGGGGAACTCATTGTTTCTCCTGTGGGGTTTGAAATTGTGCAGTAATGTCCCTAAAAAGCCTGGGGTTCCTCAGTTGGCCTTTGTCTTTGTTTGGAAAAGGGGGATTCATTAGGTCCCTTGGCCCTCCCTTCTCTGTCCCCTCAGCTTGGGGAGGGAGGCATTGCCCTCAGGTTTTTTAATGGATTTGGCAAGATTATTGTGGCATGGCACTTGTAGGCAGATTGAACATTTTAGATTCTTGCTCTCAGAAGTTTTTCCTTCCTTAAGTGGTCTTGAGAGGTATTTGTTTTGTTTTGTTTTGTTTGTTTTTTGTTTTTGGTCCCATATTCCAGAATCCATTGACAGACTCTGGACTTGAGGGTTCTGGGCTATGGTCTATAGACACAAAAGGAGAGAAGGGTGAGTAGCTTGGCTTTGGGAAGCATGAAAGGGGGTGGTTGCAGCACTATTTTTAAAAAATGGATTTCAGCAGGGAAGCCTTTAGCTATGTTAGTCTTGCTCACCCAATGGTTTTCCAGACTCAAATCCAGGCCAATTGTATGGCTGTCTGAGGTGTTGGAACAGAAGGAGCTCCATTCCTGTTGGTGACAACACTGTGGCCCTGTTCTGAGATGACTGAAGTATAAAGGTCAGTGCGGTTTTCACTGAACCATTTGCAAAACTTTAATTGGGTAGTTCTGTGGTTTGGTACCTAAGACTCCTACCATGGGCACCTTTGGGCAAAGGGACTTAATATGGTAATGGATGATTAATAGGCCAGGACTTGGAGAGAGACAGCCATTTAATCCTCCGTTTCTGGATACAAATGTCACATCTCCCACCCCCATGAAAGAGGCAAAATGAGAAGAGACTGGGATGTATGCTGAGTAAAAGCTGACAGCTAAGAATTTTGAGGACAGAGGGACCTTGAGATGTCCAAGACCAGACCATCCAAGCTGACAAGTGAGCTTTGTAGGAGAGACCTTTCAGAAAAAGGGGGTTCAGCTGTGATAAAGGTATAGGCAAGGGGCCATATACCCTAGAAGATGTTCCAACTAGCTGACCATTCCCACAGGTTGCAGATTTTCTGGTTGGAGGTGGAAATGGTATACAGAGCAAACAAGCTTGCTGAGGCCTTTGGTGAGTGAATAGTGGACATGACAGGTGAGGGAAATGAGGAACAACTATGGGGATAGGGAGGTACTGCCCCCATTAGACACTGCTGTTGTGAGTTCAGAGACTAAGCTACTGCTACTATAAGGTCTAAGAGTGTAGCCATGGCAAAAAAAAAAAAAAAAAAAACCTAGAAATTAGAATAGGTAGGTAAAATCTGATGAAGTAGCCAGGAACAAAGTGATAGAAGAAATCCATCTTACCAGGAACCCAAATGCCATAATTTTCCTGGTAAAATGGAAAATTTGATGTCTGAGGCACCTGTGGCTCAACCCATACTTAAAGGGAAAATTTCTTGGTATTTAGGGAATCAATAGCATTCCCATCCATATAACACACTTTCGGGAGCCAGTTGCTTTTTGCCAAGGGAAGAAGAAACTCCATGAATGGCAGCCTCAACAACCACCTCTTTTTTCCTGGGTAAGGAGAAGGGAGTGGGTGGAGCAGGGACCCAAATGGGACTGGAGGAGCTTTGTATCTGAGACAGGTAGGTTGACTGCTTTTACATGGGATGTGCCAGACCCTTGTTCCAGGCATAGGGGTATCTGCTAGTGCTCCCTCTCCCTCAAAAAAAAAAAAACAAAAACAAAAACAAAAAAAACAAACAACTCATTCTCAGGCAGAGGCCCAGGGTCCCTGTGCAGACTGAGGGACAGTGACAACAACTACCCTAGAAGGTAAGTGCAGCCTGTCAAGGCATCTAGGGTGCAGCTTAACCTTCAAGCTGCCCAGTTTTTCCCCAACCTTTTCATCTTCCAGAAACAAAGTGGTTTCCTCTGCAGGGTCTTGGGTGGATTTGGCTGATAACTCATCACTACACAGCTTCTCCACCAGGGGGTGGGAAAGGGCATGGAGTAGCAGGCAGGGCTGAGTCCTCGGTTTCAGGTGTGAAGCTTTAGCTTTGGATCCAGTTACAGCCAGATACGTAATATCTGATATAGAGGTACCAAAGAACCAAGTAAACTCCCATGTATAGCCATCTGTTTCCATTTCCATCCAGAAATGTGTCACTTCTTATCTCATTCCTTGACTTTGAAAGGCATTTACATTTACATATATGGTGACTACTGGAGTCAGTAATACACACAGTCTAACCAGGAATTTAATTGGAAATGTCAATAAGTGTAATGGATCCATGTCTGATTTGCACATTCAATCAATTATCTATAGGTTGGGGCAAGCTGTGCTGCATGCACCCAGGGGATGTGATGAGGGGCAAGACAGACAGACGGCATAGCTATTACGAGGTCTACAAGTGGGAAGCAAAATGGGAAATGTGAACCTTGAAGACTGGAAAGAAATGTACAATGTACTGGTGGAGAATGCAAATCATTCCAAAAGGCAGGGCCACAAATAAGCCTCAGAGAGTGATCACTGAGATGGACTAGGATGCATTGGAGGCCACACAGTGGAGGTGGAAGCCAGGGTTTTGCTGTGAAGTTTGAGGAGCTGGATTTGGAGAAGGCAGATTTTCGGGCACTAGAGGACCAGGATCTGGTGTGGAATGAAGCCTGGGAATCAGAAGTCAGTCAAGCTGATCTGTGTGTATCTGCCCTTCTCTGGGCCTCAGTTTCCCTGACTTTCAAATAATGGTGTTTGGAGGAAGTGGTTTCTAAAATGATTATGACATTTTAGGAAGTAGATCCATTTGTTATTAATAATAAAGACAGGCCCACTAAAGGTCAGCCCTGTCCCCCAAATTTACCCCTTCTAAATCACTTCTTTCCACATGCTGCCCATTTGGGGAGAAACAGTACAAAACAAACCTTCAACCCTATTCATCTCTTCAACAGTATGACCACACTTTTATTTAATGTGAAGAAAATAGGGAAAAGAGAAGTCCAAGTGGAGAATCTAATAGGGACCCTTTAATCAAGCTCACAAAAAGCTCTGTGGGTATGTTACACAGTGGGGAGTAGGTGTGCTGATAATCACTACTGGCCCTGACTCTCTGAGTCTCAAAACAGAAGGGCTTGGGGTAAGGGTGAATGAAGGGCTGGCTTGGGGTGTGGATCAGTTCCCTTCTATCCTTCTCTCTCATCTGTCTCTGAGCCAGGTGGGCTTTTAAGAATTCTGCAACCCTCCAGAGCCCTACTACCCCTTATAATCAGCACAATCATGTCCTCAACTGACCTCATCAGAGACACCTTTAGTCGAGTTCCTTATACATCCATCCCATAGCCCAGCTCTGGTGCCAGTTCTAAACGCTCATGCAGCTCTTACTCTCTGTGGAGAAGGGCTCCAGTCCTTCTTGCCTGAAAAAGAGGCTAAAGCAGCTATGGCTTCTTATGGGTCCTTCTCATATATGTATAGGGCTGGGAGTTGAGAGAAGGAGCCATCCCTCACCCTACCCCTAGTACTCAGTTTACTTCTTTGGGACTGATAAAGTCTCCAGAATTCCTTTCCCAGTTGTCTTTAGTGATGGTCCAGGCACATGCAATGGGAGGACTCTGATAGAGAGTGGTTGTCTGCAGCTTTACTCACTCCGCCCCCTACAAGGTGGCAGCCCTAGTCCCCATACAGAGATGCTGGTAAGAAATTGGAATGCAGCAAGGTTGGGGTGCTGGTAGGCACAAGATGTGTGCACTGATTTCTACCCGAGCCTCTGGAAAGAGGCTGAGCCACAGGAGCACACACAAGGCAGTATAGACATGCACCATGATACTCACATACACGTGGCATAGGTGTGTGACACATACAACACAGTACAGGCCCACAGCAAGTACACAATATAGCACTGACATGATACATATACACCACATGATGTAAACATGACTGCATGTGTACCTAACATAATAAAGACTTGATATACACACTACATAGTATAAATATGATTTGGCACACACCCAATATGGTATACACATACAGGGCACTCAATACAATGTGATGGGAGCAGCATAGATATATATTCCATCCGCACGTTCTCACACAGGACACACCCCCACACTGATGGAAGGAGTGTGGCCACCAGGTGGAGCACTGCGCCTGGCCTGTTGCACCTACACTGGCTCCACCTGTGCAACTGGTGGGTTTGAGGCAGGATGTATGGAGTTCATAAGCAAATGAGGTGAGGTGGAGGCAGCCTAGGGAAAGCTCTGGATCTTGTGCAGAAACGTGGAGGTGCTTGGTTAATATAGGCTGGTGTATCTCTTCCCCCTCCAGGTATTCTAGCACTGTTTCCCACCCCTATGGATTCATGGTGCCTCCCTGGGACTAGCCCTCAGCCCTGAGAATAGGCAAGGTTATGTGTGTGTGTGTGTGTGTGTGTGTGTGTGTGTGTGTGTGTGTGTGTGTGTGTGTGTTTGTAGCTATCCTTCTTGAGCCCTCTTTGAGCCCCACTCCCCTCTGGAACTTTTTCCTTAAGGACTTTATTTTTATTTTATTTTTACAGAGAGGGTAAGGGAGGGAGAGAAAAAGAGAGGGAGAGAAACCTCACTATGTGGTTGCGTCTCATGTACCCCCAACTGGGAACCTGACCTGCAACCCAGCCTTGACTGGGAATTGAACTAGTGACTGTGATTCGTAGGCCAGTGTTCAATCCACTGAACGACACCAGCCAGGACCATTCTCTGGAACTTTGGCAACCCTCACATCCCTACCCCAACTCCACTCTAGTGCAGAATAAGCTCATGCATTGAGGGAGGCTGTAGGCATACCACTCAGCTGCACAGTTGGTGGGATTTGGAAAGACTTTTTTGGAGTTTGCATATAGGCAGTACACGGGGAATGCCAGGGCTATTGGGGACAGATGCGCTCTGGAGTCTTGCCAGGAGTAAGTGGAAGGACCTGGGGTATGACTTGGTCTTTTTATTTGACAAGGTGGTATTGGGGATCATGGTGCTTTTCTGTGCTTTCTGAGACTCTAATTTTGCTACCCCCACTTCTAGATATCCGTTCATCCATCCATCCATCAATCCCTGACTTTGGCTTAGGACTCTGTGTCTTCTGGTATCCTCTTATTAGAGGCTTCGGCTTTATTGGGAGTTACATAAAGGTGCTGCTTTTCTTTGAAGACAAACATCATGGAGGGAAAGGGGAGAATGGTGGGAAGGATTGCAGAGCTTGGGGTTCTGTCAAGGGAAGCTTGTTCTCTTTGAGGGTGCTAAACCCTTGAAAGGCTCGAGTGAATGCGGAGAGATGCAGAAAATGGAGGGATTAAAGAGAATCCAATTCTATCTCTTTCATGGTTGAACATGGAAACCCCTGTGAGGAAAAGAGTAATAGAGTAATTCATTCTCTCTCTCTCTCTCTCTCTCTCTCTCTCTCTCTCCCCCTCTCTCCCTCTCTCTCTCTCTCTCACACACACACACACACCACATACACACACACACACACACACATAAAAATAAAAACTCTAGTGTATATTTGCCTTAGAAAATCTTGAGAATATTATAAAAGACATCCCTGTGGTGAAGACAGGGGGAAAGTAGAGAGAATTTCCAATTAAGATCAGAGACTGTGAAATGACATAGGGGACTTCAGAGTGCTTCCCACACCTAGTGAAGGAGGTTGTTGAGGAAAAAAATGGAAATGGATGTGGATACTTGGAGTTGAGGGATGAACAGCAGCACCAGGACTTCAGGAAGCTCAAGGGTCCTCAGAGCCCACCTTCATTTGTCATTATCTGTCAGTTTCAATGGTACATTGGATTGTACCACCTCCAGTAAATATGCAGATATTTCACATCTAACGTATTTCACTTAGTCCTCCCAGTTTTTTTTCCCCAGATGACTCGGGCAGCTCATTTTTACTTGATAGCAAACTGATCCAGAGAGGTGAAGGGCTAGCACTTCTCAACTTGAAACTCCCAGTTCAGTGCCCCTTCTGGACTCCTGTGTAACAATGCTTTTTTACACTTCTCTGATTCTCTGTCTTTTGAAGGGATTATCTGAAATTCACTGTAGTGCATGTGTGATATTTAAGGGGTTGGATGAGGGAGTAGTAAGCAGCAGGTGTGGAAAGAGGTTCCTGCTCCCCCACAATGCTTCTCTTGGCAGGTTTTCCCCAAGAAAGAACAGCTGATTCCTTGCATCTTGTGGCAGCTGGTGTGCCCAGCACTGAGTTCATCGGAGCTGAAGGCAGCCTGGTCCCTTCACATGGGCAGTGAGCACCCATGCTGAGGAACTGCAGTGGTGGTGGTATGAGGTGAGTAATGGATTTTAGGGCAGGGAGTTAGGCATCTCTAAGTCCAGGTAAATTCCACCTTTTCATAAGTGCTTCTAATTTCAAAGACCCTGACTAGACCTCACCAGCCAGAATTCAGGGCATGGCCCCTTCTTCCCAGGGGATTGTGCCTACTACAGCTGCCCTTGGTCTCTTAGTTCCTCCATCTCTAATATAAGAATGACAGCCTTGACTTACATCCTAGGGGTAGTAGGAGAAACAAACTCACAGTCACTAATAAGTCCTTAGTTAATGTCAAGCTTCATGCAGGAGCTTCAGTGCAACACAGACCTTCCCATCAATTTGTCATTTCATCTCCTCCTGTTCTCCTAAGGCTAAAGTGGTATTTCAGGCACATGCCACAAATTTACCAATTGGTCCCTATAAGTTCTATTACTTCAAAACCTTAATTTTACCAACCTATTTAAAGTGTAACCCCCAACCCAATCCATCCCAGCTTCTTAACTTAAACCTTCCAGAACCTTCTGCCTGCCTTCCTACCCAACCAGGTAATGCTTCCTTCCCCAGCTCTCTATTAACACTTGAGTCTAGCATGTAGTATAGCTCTTGTTTCTCGACTACCTAAAATAATTCTTGCGTAGTTTCTGCAGTATTCATCCTGGCAAGTAAACTAGACTGTAAGCTTTTTGAGTGTTAAGGACTAGATCTCACAGGCCTCTAGTCTCTCTCACAATTGCCTGAAAGCTGCCCAGCAGCTTTTCAATTTGGGCCTCTCCCCCTTCCTCTCTACTTCTCTCAGGTTTCTTGGCTTGATTATCTAATTGTCTCCTGTCTCTTTGCCTCTCAGGCAGATTCCTCTGTTGGTTTCTCCATCTGGTGCCTTTTGGTATACACTGCAGTCCAGCCACCTGTTTGTAGCTTACCATCCCTCTGGTCCCTCTGTCTATCTGTTTGGTCTTCTGTCATTTTCTTTGTTAGTTATCTAAGTATCTCTCATATTGCTCAAGTCAAAACCAAACAAGCAAAGAAAAAATAAATTAATTAAAACACCCAAGAGTAAAATAAACTAAATTAAAAAAAAAAAAGAAAACAAGGAATATGGATTCCAATTTCCTTTCACACTGAGCCTGTCCTAGGCCTACAGGACAAAGGAAAACTGTGGCTCAGTGACAGGTGTTTATGTGATGCCTTCTCATGAAGGGAAAGCTCCAGAGTTTCAACCATGAAATTAAAGGTATGAAATTACAGCCTTGCTGATACTGATGCATTCAACTTACTAGGATACTCTGGTAGAGGATCCTCTATAGCCCTTGAACAACAGAAGGTAACTAGAACTGGCTAAAATAAGAAGCAAGCCCTTGAGTTTCTGTTGGGTGTTCTATGACAGCTGCAATAATAACTTGTATTTATTGAGTAGCTACCATTGCCAGCAGTTTACTAGGCATTTTACTTGCATTAAACAATTTGATTTACTGCAAGGAAGGTATGTTTTTCCAATAGTTACTGTATTTGTTTCTGATATAAAACTGGTACTATCTCAAGGTATCTATTATTATCATAGTGTTTTATTCATGAGGAGATGGAGATTGAGAGGTGCTAAATATCTTGCCTGGAACTGGACATGTATGTGACTATGGGAGGAGATATCCTAAAGAATTTCTAAAACGCCCAAATTACTTTGTTTCTCTTCAGTGCTCACACTCAACATGCTCATACATTCACACAATCATGTTTACCTATTTGACTCATACTTTTCACACTGGACACATTCATAGTGATGATTATTCTTATCCCTCACTACATACAGGCACATTCTTGTTGTTACACACCAACACATACATTTATACATTCATACTTTTTTAAAAGATTTTATTTTATTATTTTTAGAGAGAGGGGAAAGGAGAGGCAGAGAAGAAGAGAGACATCAGTGTATGGTTGCCTTTCACCTGCCTCCAGCTACTGACCTGGCTGGAGACCTGGTTTGCAACCTGGTTATGTGCCCTGACTGGGAAATTGAACCAGCAACCTTTGGGTTTGCAGGCTGGCACCTTATCTACTGTGCTACCAGCCAGGGCAACATTCATACTTTTATACCAATACACACACACTTGCCATACATCCCGCTTTCACATTCTTACCCACTCACACCTTTATGCTTTCTTATATTCTGACACACTCATAGTCACATGTTCATAGTCACATCCACACTGATGCTAGAATCACCCTTAACCCTCACTTTTCTACATGACTACACACATTGTGCAAATACATATTGACATTCCTCTGCATATTTCTCACAGATATACAACATTCAATTACATTCACTCCAATATTCTTGCACTATCACTATTTCCTTCTCACATTCACTCATATAAACAATTTATAACTCATCACAGGGATACATGCATATGTATGCATGCTCATGTGTTCACACTTATGTATGCTCACACCATAAACACAATCTCTCCCACTTAAACTTTTATACTTACTAGCATTCTCACACAGAATTATATGCTCTTATATACTCAGCACTGACACAGTCTCCCTATCCTGTCATATTTACATGTAATCACACTTTCACATGGAAACACATTTATTATGATACATATTCACATTTATACACTCACCTTCTCAGTGAGGCATAATTGTATTCTTGACCTAACTCATCAAATGTAATCACAAACACACTGGCTTTTATAAAGTCAGCCATTTTCACTGACACATGCCACCCTACTCACTCTCGTACACAATCATACACACAGGTAGAGTCACCTTGACATGCACTAGACTAGCACATGCATATGCTCACTCACATTCAGTACTCACAAAAACTGGCACAGTCACAATGCACACTCCAGGCTTACATTTTTACATTCTCACATTTTCACATGTTCACATGTTATCACATCCACAACTACATACTCAAAATCATATTCTTACACATTCTCATGGACACATAGTCATACTCCCTACCACTCATGTCCATCATGGGTGCTCTCTCTCATGAACCAACTCCCATTCATATATCATACTGGCACAACCATACCTCACACACTCACATTCTTACACATTCTCACTTTCACACTGACATACCTTTACTCACATCACTATACATATTCACACCAGTACACATGTAGTGACATGAATATTCACTGACTGCATTTACCTAGATGCACATCATACCAACCCACACAATCCACACCGACCCACACAATTCACACTGTCATAGTCAATTTACAAAAATACACACATGCACTTACACAGAGTTAGTGACTGATACCACGTTGACTGACCCTCACTCACATGTTTGTTTATGTGCTCCATGTTTTCCTATGCTAAAGTGTGTGTCTCAAATTTTATGTTTATGATCTGGAATTGTCTGTGGATTAGACACATGGAAAGTGCAATCCTACTCCAAACAGGCACTTCTAACCTAGGCAAGCCTACTTTTACCCCATTAATCCAGAAACATGGTATTTAAGAAAGAGAACAAAAAGTTTAATGAGTTAGCAGGATAATAAAATAAATTCTATGGTGAATGCGCATGTGCATCTATAGACCCCACTGGGATTTCAGCAGCTGTTACTAACAAGTTAACAGAGGAAATTTTTTAGTAGGCATGGATAGAAACAAGCTAAAGAAACTTCCTTGCACTCCAGACATACTGTAGATTTCCCTGTAAGGGGATAAAAAGATGCACAAAACCTTGGAGTGAATCAATAGACCAGAAGCCTAGTGCCAGAGCCATGTGCCATCCCAGAGATTTAGAAACAAGGAAGCACCTTATTCCAACCTCCCTAGCCCATAACTTCCCTTGCTGGAGTCCCTCCTGTGTAAAAATGAGTGCAAAATATGACTAAGCCACCACTTGATATGGATTCTGGCACACCATGGAGAAAATCCTATCCTTTGGAGTAACATCCACCACCCCTAACACCCACCATCATATTGAAAACTTCCTTGATTGCAGATACCACATCATCTTACTTTTTTTGATTCCAAATTCCTGTTACAATGTCAGGCCCAGAGCAGCTACTTGTAAAACTCAGTTAAGGAACTGAAAGTGGTGTGTGGACAGCAATGTTTATCAGGACAGATTCAGTGCTTCTTCATCAGTCCCAAAATTACAATGGCATTACCAGCTTAAATAGAGGATCTTCAATAGAACTCACATAGTGCTAGGCCCACAGAGATACTCAAATGAGTGAAAGAAACTTACTCTGCCCATGAATTACTTTCATTTGAGTGGGAAAGATAAAATCATTATGAAAGAGTAGAACAAGGCAATAGTCTTGAAGTTTGGGATTAGATGGATCTTTATTATGTAATGCAGTGTCCTTCATACTGCAAGGGCCTTGAGGGCCTGTGAGTGGTTGAGAACAGCAGTCAGGATACAAGGAAATTACCTCCCCAAACAAACCTCTTTGTAGACATCTTGCTCAGCACAAGGCTGGGCCATCTTTCCAAAAGATTATGTACAAGAGCCCTTTGTTACTGAGCCTAAGTCAGAGAAATAAAAATGAGATATAGACCTTGATGGAAATTTTATACCACCCCCACCAAGAGATAGCTTTAGAGAATAGCCTGGCCAATTTTCTGCTGATAGTTTCTGTTGATATATCAAGATTCACCTAAAGTAACTTATGTACTTTACAAGACTGAGTGAATTTTAGAAATGGAAAAATGCACCTGCCTGAAATAGATAAAAAAAGCACTAAATGAGGAGACCCCACCCCTTTGCATTTATATGATATTTTGTACTTGTCAAACATTTAATAGCACGTTCCTCAAATACAGAGACATTAACATCACCACCTCTGGAGTCAGTAGACCAGCAGTTAAATCCCAGTTGATCACTTCTTACGTTAGGTCTATAACCTTATGTGAATCTATTACTTATCCCCTTTAATCCTCAGTTACCTCAATATGTGAAATGGGAGTGATAAATAATAATACCTACCTCACTGAGTTGTAATGATGATGAAATGAGATAATCTATGAAAGCCTTTAATAAGTGTTCTACAAATTACATCTTTGTTTTAAAGATTTTATTTATTTTCAGGGAGAAGGGAAAAGAGGAAGGAAGAGGGGGAGAAAAACATCAATATGTGACAGATAAATTGATTGGTTGCCTCTTGTACACACCCTGCTGGGGACTGGCCCACAACCCAGGCTTGTGCCCTGACTGAAATCAAACCAAAGACTCTTTTGGTTTGCAGGCTGGTGCTCAATCCACTGAACCTCACAAGCCAGGGCAAATTACAGATCTTAGTGTTATCTATCCTATAGTAAGTATTCTACAAATTACAGATCTTAGTGTTACTCTTAACACAATCCTTTGAGGTAGGTGCTTTCAAAGGGAAGGAACCCTATAATCAGAGAGAAAGTATGGTTTTTTGAAGCCAAATACCCAATTTTCACAGCACCTGTTGCCTATTTTCCTTTCAATCTTTATTTCTGCTTAACCAAAATCTAGAAGTTAGTACTCATTCCCATTTAAGAAGATGAGTGAAAAACAGAATCTCCATGGAATTTCCTCAATTCCTGTCATTTTAGGACATGTTTATATGGCAAATGAAGCAATGTTTCTTGTTCATTTAAATGTCCCCTCTAGTTCTCCAACTTTCCTGTTGAAATAGTGAAGCCCTCACTGTTCTCATCTTAATTTGCTGACACAGACACTTGGGAGAAGGGGAATAGAAGAGACTCCTGATGCTGGTAAAGGCAGAGGTACTATTCACCACCAAAACTTGGGGCATGTTGTATGGTCGTGTTCATGCTGCTTGAGTAATATCAAATATTTTGAGTCTGGACATGCATTATGAAAGAGCTCTCTGGAGAGCTGACACTTGGTCTGGAGATACTAAAACTGTCCCTTTATACCTTACTCCCATGCTGATGGTCTCCATATTAATGCCATGATGCCAAATAAACATGTTAGAAATGCAGCTACTATATTTATATTTGTTGTTTTAATCTTGCTATTGAGTGAGAAGAATAGATTTAGCTAGAGATATTTTCTGCCGTGTGAATTGATGTTTCCTTCAGCTTTCCATTACTTGCTGTGTAGTTTATGCCTCTCAAAAAGAAAATGCTTAGATACATATTTGTTTTGCTTCTCACTAGGTATTACTAGTTTAATTTTTACTGAGATATTAAAGGTGTTGCTATTTTTCTTCTCTCTTCTTTGTATATCGACTTATACTAAATTTATAGATTTGCAGTCCATTTGCAGTTAGTTTTTGTAGAATTTTAATTTTTATTGGCAGAATCTATAGTTTTCTAGAAATTTTATCAGTGCTGTCCTATTGACCAAAACCAGAATAATGTGCTCTTATTATACTCTTGGGAATATGATTATTGCTGGTGATCCAATCAATGCCTACTAATACAAGGGGCCTCCAGCATAATATTTGTTATTGTCATATCAGCTTTACTAGTATGGTTGTTTTCCTAATCATCATTCTATGCTAGTTATTTATGCTCATTAAGAAAAACAACAGATAGGAGCTTCTTCTTTCTTTCTGCTATGTAGTATTCCATTGTGTAAATGTACCAAAGTCTTTTGATCTGTTCATCCACTGATGGGCACTTAGGCTGTTTCTAGCACTTGGCTAGTGTAAATAGTGTTGCTATGAACATAGGGGTACATAGGTTCTTCTGAATTGGTGTTTTAGGGTTCTTTGGGTATAATTCTAGTAGTGGAATCTCTGCAACATGGATGGAACTGAAGGGTACTATGCTTATGAAATAAGCCAGTCAGTGAAAGACAAATACCATATGATCTCACCCATTACAGGAGATAATGAACAAAATAAACATACAAGTAAAACAGAATCAGAGACATGAATACAAGGAACAGACCTTCATTGTGCAGAAGGGAAGGGAGGGGGAAGGGCAGAGGGGAGGGGAAAGGGAGGGGATAGAAAGAGGCAAAGAAGGGGATCAGTTTAGTCAAGGAACTAGTATGGATGACCCATGGACATGAATAACAAGTGGGATTGACTGAGTGAGGGGTATGGAAGGGTGGGGAATGGGAGAGCGGGGGTGAGGGGAATGGGATGAATGTAATACAACAACAATAAAATTAAAAAAAGAAAAACAACAGAAATTTAGGCACTGTTCTGTTTAGAACCCAGACAAAAACTAAAGGCTATACTGGGGTGTAATGTACAACATGGTGACTATAATTAATAATACTGTATTATATAATTGAAATTTGCTAAAAGAGTAGATATGAAGTGTTCTTTCCATACCAAAAAGAGGTAACTATGTGAGGTGATGGATGTGTAAATTAACTTGATTGTGGTGACCATTTCACAGTGTACACAAATATCAAACATTGTATGCCATTATAAATATATATATATCATTTTATTTGTCAATTATACCTCAGTAAAGCTGGGAAACTCCTGAAGACTTTTTAAAAACCCCTTTAGAGCCCTGGCTGATGGCACAGTGGACAAGGTGCTGGCCTGCAGACCCAAATGTTGCTGGTTCGATTCCCAACCAGGGCACATAACCAGATTGCAATCCAGGTCTCCAGTCAGATCCTTACCTAGAGGCAGGTGAAAGGCAACCATACATTGATGTCTTTCTCCCTCTCTGCCTCTTTCCCTTCCCCTCTCTCTAAAATTAATAAGTAAAATCTTTATTTAAAAAATGCTTTAGGCCTACCAAACTCCTCTGGGCCTTATAAGATAAAAAGACATTTCTACCCAGATATCCACTGAGATCAGTTTATGCCATTCAGCCTAGCATCCCTGCCATCTTTGGACAATGTCCAAAATAGAGGCCCTTCTTGAAATCTTTACTTCCCTATCTTTCTATTTCCATACTTATGGGCATGTGCTTCTTTTCCTCTGGTTCATTTTCTCATTGTTATCTCTTTTCAAGATTATTTCCATATTGTTGCTTGGAACATCCCACTCCATGGGAGAAAAATTCTCCAAGTCTTCAATCTTAGATATCTGCTATATTGTCACTGTGTAAATAGCGCTGAAATTCAACTACTCATCTTTTCCATTCCACTGCTTGAAAACTCTTCATCTAGACAAGAAGAGTCCAAACTCCAAAGTAAGGAATATAAGACCCTTCTACATTTGGTCTCTACTGATCTTATATTTTTTCATCCCTCCCTGTTGCTGTAGTTACAAGTTTCCTACAGTTTCTCTAACACACTACATTGTCTCTAATCTCCTCTGGGCCTTAATAGCTGTTGTATCTTGTATCTTAAAAAATGTCCTACCCTGGTTTGATTACCTGTTCTTTCTAATTAAGCTTAAGTGTACTTCCTCTGTGAAATCTCCTTCCTCAGGCTGTTAGGAGTACCTTTCTCTGTCCCTCAGTAGCAACCTATTGTCATCTTTGCACTGAGCTGTTATGGCCAAGTCTCATTACATTTAAATCTCTTCAAAGACAAGGACTGTATGTTACTTATCTCCCATCCTTTTTCTACTTTCCTTCCAAAGCATCCTGTCTTTCTGGGAACATACTGAACACTGTGTGAATGCTGAATGAATGAATTAATGAAGGTTTGATGATTTCCTCTGGACTACAAAAATAGGAATTAGCCATTCTTATTTTGTTGGAGGAAAAAGATCTGCTAGCTAAAAATCAGCCCCAGCCCCAAATTATAATTGCATAATAAGATGCAACTTAGTTCTTCTAAGAAAAAGAGGTTTCTTCTGAGACAGAAGGTAAGAGTTTTTTTCCCCTGAATGTTCTATTTGTAATACAGTTCCCTAAAAGAGGTCTGTTCTGCTCATATAAGGCTTTAGTTATAGAAAATGATTTGTGTTAAGCCATATTGACTCATCTTTTGTAGTTCATCAAATGCTTTAGCTTTTTTTTAAAAAAGTTTTGTACATGTTACTTTCTTTTTAGAGTTTAGAGATCTGTTCTCTTCCTTACATAACACCAGTATCACTTAGTTAATCAGAAATGGGCACAAGGCAAAAAAAAAAAAAAAAAATCTACCATGCTTTAGGTATTTGTTGATTAGAATATACTGTTGAATAATGGCTTATACCAACCTAGTGCTTTCCGCTTTTCAAATCTTGGTAAAGTACTCATCCTTCAATAACCCACTCAAGTGTTATATTCTCCAATTCCTCTGGGAACATTAGATACCCTTCCTGCTCTATCCTTCCAAAGCATCCTATACCTACCTAGGTTGAATCACATTGTATTCTCTATTAATATGTATGCACATCTGCCATCCTCAGTTAACTGTGAGCTCTTAGAAGACAGAAACAAGTCTTGATTCATCTCTTTGTATGCAGATATACATAAATATCTGCAAAAATATATTTATATATATACATATAAACATTTATACACAAATATACATGTATATATATACATATATGTGTATGTATATATGTATATTAAATAAATATATTTTAACAGGGTGTATATATATTATGTATTATATATATCATGTACATATATGTATTATATATATATATTTATATTGATACTGCTTTTATCACCCTGCGTGTGATTAAATTGGCAAAATTTTAGTAAACTAAACAACATACCACAAAAGTGTTATATTTTGAAATAAAGTTATTCTCAGATGTAAATACATAAACATAGTCATTATTTTTTAATTATTCAAAAAAGTCTCCATTTGCTGTAGTAACAGACTCGATTTGACTTTGGAATCTTGAACACACTTTAACTTTTCTTTATCCATGGACATCATAATATTTTCAATCTTAGCTTTAACAGCCCCTTTATTCAAATGAGGTTGTTTATTAACTTCTCTCTCATACATGCTCCATACCATTCATAATAGTCTAAAGGATTTGCATCAGGTGGACTAGGCAGCCAGATTTCCTTTGACCAGAATTCAGGAACATTGACACTGAGAAATTCTTGCACTTTCTTTTTTTCTTTTTTTTTTTTTTTGGTGTTCTGTGCTGGTGCACCATCTTGTTGGAAGATAAAATGAGATCCATTTGCAACTTCCTTTATCCACAGTACAACTACTTCTCTCCAAACATCAAGGTAAACATCATCAGTCACCTTCAAGCCTTGTTCGAAAAAATGTGGGATCATTGCCGACACCACCTACCACCATCACTGTAGCAGGAAATTTCATTTTCATGACAATTGGGCCACCTGTTGTGTCCTCTGTCGACTATTTGATCCTGCTGAAACTTCTTTTCATCAGAGAAAAAAAATCAGAGGGTTATTTCCTTTGGGATGTTTCAATTTTGTTAGCAGTTTGCCTGCTTTTTCAAAGCACCTTTCCTTTGTCTGCTGTGTCATAAACTGGCCTCTTATAAGAACATAGGATCCGTATCTGATATTTTCAGCAATAATCTTGTGAACCATTGCATCCAGCATCTGTAGTTCTCTTGCTATGAAGCACATTGACTTTCCTGGATCTTCATTGATAATCTCCTGGATTCTGTGTACAATATCTGGACTTATGCGATCCTTGCATACTTTATGAGTTTCACTTGTTGGTGTGATGACATCAGGATCAGCATTGTACACCTTCTTCACATTGTCAGGTGTAGATAAAGGGACGTTATTGAAGTCCACAATTTCCTTAACAGTTCGCCCTGCACACAATCCAGAAATTATGGTTGCTCTAACATCGTATTCCTTTCGACATGACAGTTGCTCTCAGAATTTAATCCTTTATATCTGAAATGATGATGTTAAATCATAACCTTAGAAACATAGTTTTTCAAAATTAATAAGAAGCATGTGAAATAAGGAGAGGCAAAGTTATTGCCAACTGATCACGTGCACCATGTATACTGTATATATGAATGTTTGTACATGGGGATGAAAGGCAAGTCAATAATGTTCCTTGGAACAATATCAACAATTTAGTTTGTATAAAGGTATGATTTTTGGTATCAATTTCTCATACAATAAGATAGCATCGATTGAAGAGAATCTTGCCCTCAGCTGAACTGCTGCAGTCCTCTATTTTTTGCTCTTCATTTTACAATACACATGCCCTTACTTGTTTTGTAGTTATATTTTATCCGTGTATTGAATATACATTTTAGATGGTTTCCAGGGATAAAACCCATAGCTCAAACATATAGCCTCTTTCAGGGCTGGGCATTTGTTTCTCTACCTCCAGCACTTTGAATGATATCTGACACATAAGCTTCAATAAATATTTGTTTAAATAAATGCATACATGCACAGATGGGTTGGTTAGGATAAATTTTTGTGAGAGTTACTATCTGGCCCTTCAAAAGGTAACAGCTCTCTGTTTTAGTCTCAAGATTCTTTGAAATGAAAGTCTACCAGAAATTAAGAAGAAGAAAGCATGTAGTTTACTTTCCTGTAAAAAGTTATGTTAGGCTGACATAAAATCTTTTCCTTTGTTATACAGCTGTGTAACCTGCAGACCCTCTTTATTAAGCTGGGCAGAAGAATATAGAGCATGCCTAGGCAACCTGCTAAAAGCCACACAACTGGCTGGTGGCTCCCTGACATGATTGTGAGTGCAAGGAACTTATCAGGATCAATTTCAAAAGAGAAAGAATACTCTGAGATGAACATTGTTTGCAGATATACATAAATATCTGCATATATATATATATATGTATAAATACAAACATTTATACACAAATATATATGTGTATATATATACATATATGTATATTAAATACATATATTTTAAACACCCAACTTTCCTCCTCTTTTTCTGCCCCAAATTTTTCAGGATGTGGTGTAAGCTATAGTCCAGGATCCACAGGAGTAATTTTGGAACTACTAATCGATTCCCCCTCAGGCCTATAACTTCAGCTCCTTGCACCAAACCCTGCTTCTGTTTCATCTGCCATTATCCTACCAAAATATTATATCTTCCTTTCAATTAAGGACTGGGCCCTCTGATCACAGCCTGAGAACTCCCTGGGGCCAAAAATATGATTAGGCTCATGGTAGTCTTCTGTGTGTGTGTGTGTGTGTGTGTGTGTGTGTGTGTGTGTGTATAAGCACTGGGGAAGCAAAGTTAATCATGTGCTAGAGTAGGGTTCTGCTCTAGTATGAACCAATGATGAACTCTATCTTATATAAGTGCACAGTGGCATCTGCAACCAGGTAAGTAGAATAATGGGCAGCAAAGGGAATACACTATTTCATGGATCTAACAGATTATAAATGAAGATCAGTGTAAGCTGGGCACAAGAAAGCCATGAGAAGCCAACATAGTGTTTTGTGAGGTCATCTTTCATATTTGATTTTTGGTTTGTAAATAGAAGAATTTCCTTTGGGTGAATTATCATCTTTTCTTAGATTTATGGCCATTTTTCTTTAAAACACAGACATTTGTCTTTAGTGGGAGGTAAGAAGTGGGTAATTCCTGCAACTAAAGCTATGACCAGCTGAATGTTTATCCTCTACTATTTGTGAAGTGGGGTAGATGGAAAATAGATATTTTCATATCCTATTCTTCCTTCAATATTTGAGAGTAAACCTTTATTTTTCATAGATATTACTTCCTTTTCCTTAGCCATAACCCCCAGATAAAGATACTAGGACGTACACTCAGCTTTTGTTTTTAACTTTTAATTAATTTTTATTAGGTAGTATATGTATCTACATGGGCAATTAATTGTTCAAAAGGTCCAACAAGCATATAATGGTAAGTCTGAGTTACTTTTATAAAGTTTTAAAATAAAATACATGTTTATAAAATGCATTTTTTATTATTAAAGTAATACTTGCTTAACACAGAGTTGTTAAAGACAAAAATACAGTAAGACCCAATTTAACCCTGTCACCCAAAGGTGAAACTTAAAATATTTTCAAACACCTTTCAAATAGGAGTAGATAAAATTGAAGACTTATCCTTTTGTCTGCCTGACTTTCATCTTCCTAATACCTAACACCATGCTAATCTTTCAAGCAATGGGTGAGAAATGGGCTTCCACACAGACAGGTGGAAAGAACTGAAGCATGGTAGCATTTTGTGGGGGAAATTATAAGCCTTTGAAATGTATGGAGACCTCAAGATGATCTGGGTCTCAGACAAAGATGGTAAGTGGCTTTCAGCTGAAGTAACAACTTCAGGCATCCAGGATAAGTGCAGCAGTGGGGAGTGTGAGATGATATCAAGCTCCGCAAAGAGGAAAGCTATGATCCACTGGTCATGGTCATGAGAGGAGGGTCACTCTGAGTTTCACAGACCTATCATGGTGATCTAGGAGTGTGCTGAACAGTCAATGGAGGTTTGTCTAAAAGAACCATCTAGTTAGCACTCCAAAAGTGTGAATCAACTGACTGAATGAATTACACCAAACAGAATTGCATGGCTATCCAATCCTTCTCATGTAGAGAGACTCAGAGAGGGGAAGTACCTAAAAGTCCTTCACCCACCTCTTCCTCTCACCCAGTTAGAGCTTTCCTTCTTGGTAAGTCTCCCTCCACCAATCCAGCCACATGCCCTTTCCCTCTTCTGAATACCCACTGGGATCCTCTCTTCTGACTCTTGCTATCTTTCCACCAAAGCTCACTGGGTGCTGGGTCCTATGCCTTGCACAGCATCCCTGCACAAGCTGTGAGCTTTCCACACTTGCCAAATGTAATGATGCTCTTGGAGGTAGTGCAGGTGGGCCACACTCTTCACCCCTCAGACACTTCCTGAGAACTTTCTCTGACCCTTGTATTCAGATTTGCAGAAGATCTGGCCCATTCCCTCAAGGAGCCCATGGTCCTATGCCAGGCACAGTGAAGGGCTCTGCACATGTCGTCTCCTACAATCCTGTCTCCCCCAGTAAATGAACTTCAAGAAGGTGCCTTTTATGCTGGGCCTTGAGCGATGAATGAATTTACATGGAAGGAGAGCATGGAATGACCACATGAGCTAAGTCCTGGCATTTGGTCCCCAGAGAAGCAGCAGCTCAGGAAAACACTCAGGCCTGAATTATGTCATTTGAAATGATTGAGTGAGTTAACTTATATGAAGTGATTAGCACAGTGCCTGACACAGGATGAGCATGGAACAAATATTAGCAATAAAAGTGACAGATCACTTAGGGGGCATTTCTTATTCCAGGCAGTTTGCCAAGCCCATTCCAGTCATTGTCTCACTTCTCACAACAAACATGGGAAGAGAGTATACTTGTTTGTCCCCATTTTACAAGTGAAGATATTGAGTCTCAGTTGAGCTAAGTGATCAGTACAGAAGTAATGATCTTGGGTTTCCAGCCCAGATCCATCTGCTTTGGCACCCAGGTTCTTCATGTTTCCAGTACAGCAGTACATCATCTCTTTTAAAATGGTGGGCATATGAATTCTGGATGGTGTGGCTTGGTTGATTGAAGCATTGTCTCATAGACTGCAGGATTACAGGTTTGATTTCCAGTGAGGGCATATACCCAGGTTGCAGGTTCAATCCTGGGTTAAGGTGCATATGGAAGGCAGCCAATCAATGTTTTTCTCTCACATTGATATCTCTCTCTCTCTCTGTATCAAGTCTCTGTCTCACTCCTCTCTCTGTTCTCTCTCTTCCTTTCTCAAAAAGCAATGAAAAAAATGTCCTCAGGTGAGGATAAAAAATTAAAATATGGTGATATGGGCCTTGGTCAAGGAAAAAACTTTGAGAAGGAGCTTTTTATGCTGGCTCAAATTCTTTGACCTCTATTTCTAGCAAGTTGTCTTATTTTATTTTATTTTATTCATGAAATATGAGCATTGCTAAACTGATCTCAATTCCTCCTTTAGAAATAATACCAAGATCTCAATTGACCCCATATAGCTCTTTTATTCAGACATGCAGAGAACATCTTCCATTTATAAAACTGACTTGGGTACAAACAAATTGAGAGTACAGCAAAGACCTAGAGTTATGTGCCATGATACACAAGTGGGAAGGCAATGTCCAGACATCTATATGACATACAAGAAGCCCTAGAAATTACTGGAATTAAAATTTTATCTTGGAATTGAAGATTTTCACTAGAGTGGGTCAAGGAAGGGTATCATTATGACTCATGTGTAGTAACAGAGCAGCTACAAACAATCCCAGAGACCCAAGATGTTGGTTTACAATATGTTACTCACTGAGGCTGTTCATCTGCATCTAATTTTTTGCATCTGAAGGCTTTGTAGGATACTACATACTGTTTTGAGAACTATGAAATGATTTATTAGTAGGTTTTACTTTCCTTTTCTTTTTCCTACGCATTTCTTTCAGGTAGTTTTTAAAGTAGTCAATAATGTTTAATTTTTTTCTCTTCAACAAACTTTAGAGTTTTGCACCTGTATGGGGTATCTCTTATTGTATCTCATAATCCCAGGATTCACGGAGGTAGTAAAGTAGCAATGGTGAATTTGGGAATCTGGTCTCCCAAAAATACTTGCCGATCTACCCCTGATTCTTCCATGGATGCCAGGCAGATCACCCCTTCACTGGAGCCATCTCTCTCCATGGCTAAAGTGAGAACATTAGCAGTGAATTGCAGACACTCTTCCTTGGTCATGCCTTCATGGTAGGTAGCATCCACGTAGCCATAAATATAGGAACTCCTGGAGCCTTCAATGGCAAAGGACTGTCTTACCATCATACCCCATATGGGGACTGAGTATACCTGCCCTCCTTCTTGGGGGTCCAGCCTGCAATGATGATTTCTGCCATCAGGTCTTCCCAGTATCAGTAATATATCTCCTTAAAGAATCTGGCTGCTGTGTGTACCAGTGGAGGCTCATTCAGCTCAACGCTGTGGAAACCAAGCTGGTAGGTAACAGTATCAGCTACTGCCAGAGCATAAACTGTGGAGCCTGAGTGGCAGCAGAAAACACAATCATGAATAGGGGTCAGCTTGTCAATCACTTGATTGGCTATGTTGGACCCAGTAGTTGTTCTGGAATATGCCCTCAGAACCACACCCCCATCAAATTGCACGGCCATGATAGTAGTCCCTGCGAAGACTTCTCAGTTTTCCCAGTTGAGGGTAAGGGCCTCCGACCATCAGGCTGGTATTGGGCCCATTCCCCTAGCAGCTACTAGGGTGGCCACCATATTACTCCTCCCTGTTTAAAAATTTTTAACATATTTTAATGCAGCTCATTTTCTCTCTTTTTTTTTTTTTTGATTTTATTGTTGTTGTATTACATCAATCCCTTTTTTACTCCCCTGTGTCCCCCTCCCCACCCACCCTTTCCCCCCAAAGTCAATCCCACCAGTTGTCCATGTCCATGGTTCCTTTATACTAGGTTCTTGTCTAAGCTGCTCCCCTTCTTTCCCTCTGCCTCCCCCCTCCCCCCAACCCCTATCCCCCTGACCACTGCAGGCCTATTCCTTGTATTCATACACTTGGTTCTGTTTTGCTTGTTGTTAGTTTTGCTCATTATTGTCCCGTAATGGGTGAGAATATATGATACCTGTCCTTCACTGACTGGCTTATTTCACTAAGCATAATATTCTCCAGTTCCATCCATGTTGTTGCAA
>PVIW01011046.1:0-39935 GCA_004026585.1 Noctilio leporinus | reverse complement strand
CTCCCAAAGCACAAAAGCCCTGGACCAGATGGCTACACAGGTGAATTTTACCAAGCATTTAAAGAAGAACTAACTCCTATCCTCCTCAAACTATACCAGAAAATTCAGGAAGAGGGAAGACTCCCAAACTCGTTCTATGAGGCCAATATTATTCTAATCCCAAAACCAGGCCAATATACGACTAAGAAAGTAAGCTACAGGCCAATATCTCTGATTAACATAGATGCTAAAATTCTCAACAAAATATTGGCCAATCGGATTCAGCAGTATATTACAAAGATAATACACCATGATCAAGTGGACTTAATCCCAGGGATGCAAGGATGGTACAACATTCGTAAATCAAACAATGTAATACACCACATCAACAATTTGAAAGATAAAAACCATATGGTCATATCAATAGATGCTGAAAAAGCATTTGATAAAGTGCAGCAACCATTTATGATAAAAACCCTCAGCAAAATGAGAATAGAGGGAGCATACCTCAACATCATAAAGTCCATCTATAAGAAATCTGAAGCTAACATCATACTTGATGGACAAAAACTGAAAGCTTTCCCCCTAAGATCAGGAACGAGACAAGGACGTCTACTTTCTCCAATTCTATTCAACATTGTCTTGGTAGTTCTAGCTATAGCCATCAGAGAAGAAAAAGGAATCAAAGTTATCCAAATTGGAAAGGAGGAAGTCAAGCAGTCATTATTTGCAGATGATATGATAGTGTATATACAAAACCCGATGGGCTCCACCAAAAACTTACTTGACCTAATAAGCAAATTTAGCAACATAGCTGGCTATAAAGTCAATATCCAAAAATCAAAAGCATTTTTGTATACCAATAATGAAACAACAGAAATAGAAACGAAAAAACAAATCCCATTTACCATAGCAACAAGAAAAATAAAGTACCTAGGAATCAACTTAACTAGGGAGGTAAAAGACCTGTACTCAGAAAACTACAGAACAATGAAGAAAGAAATCAAGGAAGACACAAATACATGGAAGCATATGTCATGTTCATGGATGGGAAGAATTAACATCATTAAAATATCCATACTACCCAAAGCAATCTACAGATTCAATGCAATCCCAATTAAAATACCAATGACAGACTTCACAGAAATAGAAAAAATACTTCAAAAATTTATATGGAGCCAAAAATGCCCATGAATAGCCACAGCAATCTTGAGAAAGAAGAACAAGGTAGGAGGAATCACAATCCCAGACTTCAAACAATACTACAAGGCTACTGTCATCAAAACAGCCTGGTCTTGGCATAAGAATAGACATATAGATCAATGGAACAGAATAGAGAGCCTAGAAATTAACCCAGGACTCTATGGTCAATTAATATTTGACAAAGGGGGAAGGAACGTCCAATGGAGTAAAAACAGTCTCTTCAACAAATGGTGTTGGGAGAACTGGACAGCAACATGCCAAAAGATAAAACTAGACTACCAAGTTACACTATACACCAAAATCAACTCAAGATGGATACAGGATTTAAACATAAGCAGTGTCACCATAAAGGTCCTGGAGGAAAATATAGGAAGTAAACTTTTGGATATCCTACGCAAAAATATATTTACGGATACTTCACCTAGGGCAAAGGAAATAAAAGAACAAATCAACAAATGGGACTATATCAAATTGAAAAGTTTCTGTTTAGCTAAACAAAATATCAGCAAAATTCAAAGGGAACCAACTGTATGGGAAAACGTAATTGCCAAAGGTACCTCAGAGAAGAGTCTGATCTCCAAAATATATAAAGAACTAATGCGACTCAACACCAGGGAGACAGATAGTCCAATTAAAAAATGGGCAAAGGACCTGAACAGACAACTCACTGAGGAAGATATACAAGTGGCCCAGAGGCATATGAAAGAATGCTCAACACTACTAGTCATCAGAGAGATGCAAATTAAAACTGCAGTAAGATACCACCTCACACCTGTCAGAATGGCAATCATCAGCAAATCAACAAACAACAAGTGTTGGCGATGTTGAGGGGCAAAGGGAACCCTCATACACTGTTGGTTGGAATGTAGGCTGGTGCAGCCACTGTGGAAAACAGTATGGGGTTTCCTTCAAAAACTAAAAATGGAACTGCCTTTTGTTCTAGCAATTCCACTACTTGGACTATACCCAAAGAATCCTGAAACACCAATTCATAAGAACCTATGTACACCTATGTTCATAGCAGCACTATTTACAATAGCCAAGTGCTGGAAACAGCCTAAGTGCCCATAAGTGGATGATTGGATAAAAAAAACTTTGGTATATTTACACAATGGAATTCTATATAGCAGAAAGTAAGAAGGAACTCGTAACCTTTGCAACAACATGGATGGAATTGGAGAGTATTATGCTTAGTGAAATGAGCCAGTCAGTGAAGGACAAATACCATATGATCTCACCCATTACGGGACAATAATGAGCAAAACTAACAACAAGCAAAACAGAACCAAGTATATGAATATAAGGAATAGGCCTTCAGTGGTCAGGAGGAAAGGGGTTGGGGGGAGGGGGAAGGCAGAGGCAAGAAAGGGGAGCAGCTTAGACAAGAACCTAGTATAAAGGAACCATGGACATGGACAACAGGTGGGATTGACTTTGGGGGGAATGGGTGGGTGGGGAGGGGGACAGAGGGGAGCAAATACCATAAATGTAGTTGCTTGAAACAACACATTTATTCTGTTCTGGAGGTAGTAAGTCCCAAGTAAGTTTCACTAGGTTTTGGTCCAAATATACGCAAGTCCTTCTGGAAGCTCTGAGAAAAAAAATAAACTTGCTTTTCTTTCCTTTTTCTTTCTTTCTCTCTCTCTTTCTTTCTTCCATTCTTTTTCCCCTCCATCTAGAGGCCAACTTCATTTCTTGGCTTATGGTCTTTTTCTTGCATCATTCTAAACTTTTGTTTCTGTGTTCACACCTCCTACTATTGATCCTCCTGTTTCCCTGTAATATGAGAGAACTCTAGTGGTTACATTGGATCTACCCAGATAATTCAGGATAATCTCCCTGTCTCTAAATCTCTAACTTAACCACATATGCAAAATCTCACCATATCAACTAATATATTCACTGCTTGAATTGGGACATGGACATCTTTGGAGGCTATAATGCAGTCTACCATATCTACCCTATATCTAAAGCACATGGAAATAGAGCCTTGCCTAGCATATGACAATCACCCACCCAACTCAAATTATCCATGGACAGGATAATTGCTTCAGAATGTCCATTTTGAAATTAAGAGTCCTGCTTCCTGAAAAAAAAAAATGTGTGTGTGTGTGTGTATATATATATATATATATGTGTGTGTGTGTGTGTGTGTGTGTATATATATATATATATATATATATATATATATATATATATGTGTGTGTGTGTGTGTGTGTGTGTGTGTGTGTGTGTGTGTATACCAGATTCTTACTTGATTGAAACTCTGATGACTGTCTGCTTCTGTATTCCAATTACTTTACTCTCTGCTTAGAATGACATCTGATTATTGGCTAGGTCTCTCTGATACCATCTGGTTACCTGAATTTCTCAACTTTAATTATTGCATCTCCCAGATTCTCAGTAGTTGTAGAAACAGCGATTTTACTCCTCTATGGGTTATGATGGTGCATTTTCCAAGTCCCACATAAATCCATGAAGAATTTAATTTCTTGAGTTTATAATATGCCTTTTATGAAATTTAGGACCATAGAATTGAGCTGAATAAAACTAAAGTTAGATATGTCATGCTCCACAAGATGAGATTTGGAGCCTAAGGCTATTATCAAATGAAGGAAACAGATTCTGAAAGTCTTTTTCCTCATTCAGTTTTCATTCTTATGTAACTGCAGGAACAGTAGATAATTGCTGTTCCCTTTTAGAAATTTAGACTAGCTCCTTAAGAATTTGCTTTGACTATAGATTTAATGCTAACTACAAATTAAAGATTTTTAAATCAATAAGAAATATTTTTCCCTGAGTTTGATGTGAACAAAGGAGGAGGAATCTCAGGAAAAGAATAATTTCAGGCAGAACATCATAAAGAATTTTACATAAACAAATTTTAGGGTCCCAGTCTCTAAATTTCTCTTAGCTCACTCCTTTGTCCCCTTTGCCTTTTTATGTTGTCATTTACTTTACCTTCCTCTGGTTCTCTCTAGAATTTTGAAATGGGTTTTTAGAGATGGGAGTACCTAAAGTTTGTAAAAAATATTTGGCTGTGAGTCAAGAACAACAGATATTCTATTTTGCAGAGAAGTAAAGATATAGATATATAGGTATAATTAGATAGATATATAAATTTGAAACACCAAGATCTTCCAGTGCATAGATCTCTCCCCAATAATAGGAATAGTTTCCAAGCAGAATTATTCTTCCCCAGGTGCCTAATTTATGCAGTCAACTGGGTTAAGGAGAGGATAGCTCTGGCCCCACTCATAAGCTTGTGTTCATCTCTCCATAAAATGGGCTTAGTGACCCTCTCAAAAGACTTAGTTCTAGCAGGACAAACCTCAGAGGTAGTTTATGTCTGGGATTTTTTACTACAAACAGGACAAAGCACTTTAACATATCTTTTACTATAAAGTTTCAAGTTTATTTTATTTATTTATTTATTTATTGTTGTTCTATTATTGTTTTCCTTAGGTGTCTTCCTATGGGAATCAGAGCAGATAGACAAATGCCGATTTTAACTTTTCAGACCTACTTAGGTAGAGATAAACCAGGTGTCCTGTTTCTAGACCTTTGTTGTAGCTTCTATTTCATTACTGAGAAGAGCTCCTTTACTTGCCCTTCAAAGGGACATTCTACCATCCCTCAGTAAATTCATGCCCACGTGCTCAATTTTCTCAAGCTACTCTGAGATTATCCATTAGGTTCTTAAATATTCCAAAATATCCCAACTCCAGGCACATGCCAACATACCATAAATCCTCAATTAGTGGGCATGGAAGGAGGGAAGAGAATAAAAAAGAAATAGCTTCAGTTTCTAGACTTTTGATCTCTTTAATTCTTCACTCAACAATAAAATGTACCTACCCTTGGTCCCACTTCCCAGGTAACACTGTAACTGGGAGTCAGGAAAAGTGGTCTTCAGATCCCCCAATTTTGGCCAATCTCAATAAACTAGAAAAATTACTAATATGTGCATAAGAACCATATTTTATTCCTCAACTCTAATTATGGATTTTAAGTGAAATCTTAATTTTTTACATTGTATCATCATTCCCTGTGTGATTTAATAATCATATTTTATTCATCAATGAACTCAACCATAAGGAAGTTAATTAATTTATTAAATTTATTAATAAGATAACAAGAAGCAGCTCCAGGCTTGGATTCCTCATCTGCTGACATTATATGCAAGGACTTCTTGATTACACTTTTCACCCTCTTAAAAAAGCTTGGCTATACTGGAGAAGAGTGCTCACTATACTATCCCCAGAGCAATTCTGGAACACAGAAATCCTCATTCCCTTCTCATTTAGCACAGTTCTTTTCTTATTCTATGCATATATACATACTATTCTTATATAACCCAGGTTGTCTATGATTTACTGCTTTTATCATTTGGAAAACAGGTTACCTTTGGTTAATATATTTATGAAAAGATAAATTTCATAAAGGCATACACCATAGTTTACATGACCAACATTCATTCATTTATTCACTCAATTTAAAAATCTATTGAACAACAACTGTATCAATATGTTTGACCCAGTACTCAGACATCAACAAGTGATTCTACCCTCAAACAGTTCAGAATACAGGTGATTAATACATGAATGTATGGGACTGATTGTTACAGGTGTGGAGTGGGACAATGGTTCAAGAGTGAAAAGAATGATCAGTTCTACCTGCTGTGGATCAGGAAAAGTGTCCTGGAAAAAAAAGTAACACTTCATGTTGAGATTTAAAAGATGGTAGGCATTTACCTGGTACACAAAGGGAAAAAAGGAATTTCAGAGAGAAAACATCAAATGAGAGAAACCCCAAGTTAAGACATAACTTAATGTAAAAGTAAGTGAAAACAGCTTTGTTGCCAAAACACCCAATCTGTGTAGAGAAGGAGTACAAAAAGCCTAAGCAGGTGACTATATTAGGAATCATATACTGTTTGGAGGAATTTGCACCAGCTTTAGAACCAGCAGAGCAAATAAATATTATGTAATAATTCATGGAGATATGTTTGCAAGATGATCCACTTATCTGGGTGTTTTCTCATCATATCACTATTCTCATACTGCTTTTCCCCATGATTTTCTATTAATTTGAGAGGCAGGATCATTGGACTTAAAATGCACATAAAACAGGATACATGTGTAATATATATTACTTTTCCCCTAATTTTTTGCAAGGAGTATGTGCTACTTTCATGATCATAAAAAGTTGTCATTTTTAAACAGAAAAGTTGATTTAGAAGAAAGGAGGAAAACACATAAATAAAGGAGAAAGTATTTATGTTTAGCTGTGAATACCCATTAGCTGATTAGATTATTCTTCTAAATTTCACAAAATCCTGATACACTTTTGAACATAAGAGAATATTCTATTTACATGGTATCAAAAGCCCTGTATTTAGAATTCATAAATATCAAAAACTATCTCTTTATTTTTCTATGTAAATATATAAAATATTATTTTTGACAATATCAGTATAATAATAAAACAAAAATAGTACGATCTTTCTTCTTGAAAAAATAAGGATTAAATTTTATAGATAACCTTCAATACAGCTTTTTAGTATATGGATAATATATCTTATCATTGTATTTAAAAGATTACTACCATAAAGAACAAAATTAATTTCCTACAATAAAGTATTGCTTGATTTATGGCCTTACCTTGACTAACAGGTTAATGACCTGATTTTATTTATAAAATACTCATGTTCCCATATTCACCTATTAATGGTGTTCTAATAACCACAGCAATACATCTCTGTCACTGAGATAGTCAATTCTCATGATGCTCTCTGTGGTTATGCAATCACACAGATGTTTATTTTTCAATTTTTCCTCAGAGTGACTTAGTCACTTGCAAAGTTTCCTCCATCAATTTTCCTGGGTAGTTGGTATGAACAGTTCACTTTCATTTTCTTCACAGACATAAATTATTTTATACTGTGACAGTCCTTACAGATTCAGCCTACATTAAAACTCACACACAGCTAAATAAACATTGCTAAGCCCTCTAGGTCTGTCAAGGCAAATAAAAATAACTGCTTCCATGCCGAGTTCCAGAAACTAGTTTGCTAGAATCACATTTACTCTTCTGCTCAGAATTTCCATAGAAAGGGGCTTTATATTCATCTAGTGATATTTTGTTCTAACAATGCTCTTAAAAGAATGTCTGATATCTTCTTTCATTCTCCAATGATTTAGGACCAAACAGACTCAGTGTCACCTTCTCCTTTTTCAGATTATTCCAATTTTAGAAACCTTTCTCAGGATTGGGTTTAAATCCTGATTTTATATTGCCTACTAAAACAAAATGTTTCCCACTTCCACATAACAGTAGTTTTTTTTTTTTTTTTTTTTTTTTAAATAACACATATCCTCCATTTCTGTCTCTCTAGGTTCAATACATTTAAATGGCACTGACTCATCCATGAGAGCTATCAACAAAGTCACAAAAAACCTAAAGGATATTTTATGCTTATCTATGGACACTTTCTGCTTGTTTCTAAAATTCAAATGAACCATTACGCTCTCAAGGTATCTTCTTATTTTCCCTTCCTTCCTAAGTCCTTATGACATACAAGCCCAAGAAGCACAGAAAGTCCAAAATAAGGTAGACCCAAAGAGGAACACATCAAGAAACATCATAATTAAAATGCCAAAGCTAATCAAGAGAAGAGAGTTCCTATAAAACTATAAAAGAGAAAAGAAGGGATTCCTATAAAACTTTCAGCTGATTTTGCAAAATAAACTTTACAGGCAAGAAGGGACTGGTAAGTATTCAACATGATGAAAAGCAAGAACCTATAACCAAGATTACTACATCCAGCAAAGCTATCATTTAGAATGGAAGTGCAGATAAAGTGCTTCCCAGCCAAGGTAAAGCTAGAAAAGTTCATCACCACAAAGCTTTTATTATATGAAATGTTATAGAGAATTATTTAAGAAAAAGAAGATCAAAACTATTAACATTAAAATAACAATAGACTCACAACTATCAACAACAGAAGCTTAAAAGTAAAAATAAAGTATAAACAGGGGGAGGGAAGATGGCAGCAGAGTAGTGGGCAGTGCTGACAGCTTTCTCAAGCACCAAAGCGACTGGAGAATAAGATAAGGAACACAGGACAGATGCAAGTCCCAGAAAATTAGCGTGGTAAATGTCTAGATTCCAAGATACACAGTCTAGAGGTTACAGAGAACTACAAGTGAATGGATATTTGATCAGCAAACTTGGGAGGACTGAAGAGTTCACCTCCTGTAGGGGAGGGACTGAATCAGTGCTGCACTCCATGGCTGAGAGAGAGGGAGTTCAGCTCCCAGAGCCAGAGGCTGGGGACGAGAGATCCTCTGACTGTGGTGCCAGGCAAGAGTGCACAAGAGTGCACAGGCACCCATAGGCACCACAGAGCTGCAGCCACCACCACCAGCGGAGAGGGCAGCTAGAAACCCATGCCTCTCCCATGCAGCATTGCACCTGATCCCCCAGGAGCCCTCACACAAAATCTGCTTAGAGACCACTGAGAGTACAAACAACAGTGAGTTGCCCATGCTAGGAACACTTGAAGCCAGTGCCATTTCCAGTGCCAGCACCAGCAGCAACCATCACCCTCTGAGCCTGCAGCCCAGCCTACACAGAACCATGAGAGAGGAGAAGCAAGAGAGGGAGGCAGCTGTGTGCACAAGCAGCAATGTGCCCCCAGTGGTGGAACCCACCTAGGAGGCTTCGAAGCCAGCTGCTCACCACCACCCTTGGAGCCCGGAGCCCAAAGCCCACTTTGAAGTACCAGGGTTGTAGAGAGTGGCTGCTACCCTCTCTGTGGAACCAGCAGAGTCGGGCTGCTGGAGACTCAGCCTACGTGGGTGTGGCATTCAGGTCTAGCCCTGACTGTGACAGACCCCAAATTGGATCGCTGCTAACCTCAAGCACCTGAGTTACACTGAAAGCTACATGAATTAAAACCCCCCAACATATCCTTTTAAAATAGCCATCTCTAGCCCTGGCTGGTAGCACAGTGGATAAGGTGCCAGCCTGCGAACCCAAAGGTCGCAGGTTCTATTCCCCAGCCAGGGCACATAACAAGGTTGCAAAACAGGTCTCCAGTCAGGCCTGTGGCTGGAGGCAAGTGAAAAGCAACCATACATTGATGTCTCTCTCCCTCTCTGCCTCTCTCTCTTCCCCTCTTTCTAAAAATAATTAAGTAAAATCTTTAAAATATATAGCCATCTCTAGTTCTCAAATTTGGTGCATTTTAAGTAAATAGTGTTTATATTATTGTGCGTCCTAAACCCTGTATTTTTATTCTGCCCTTCTCTCAATTCATTTAAGGACCTAAAATCCTCTTCTTTCTCTTGTTTTAAAGTCTACTTTCTCTCCTGCTATGACTCATTCCCATTCCTTACTCTAACTATTCCTTCCTTCTTTAGCCTCTTGAAATCATTGTGTGTGTGTGTGTGTGTGTGTGTGCTATTAGGTGCTACACATTCTTTTTTCTGCTCAAAAAATACACTGTCCTCTCTCCATCAGTGCTCGCTGAAGGTAAAAAGGGATGTAGGTGCAGCATCTTTACAAACTTAGTTATAAATATTAGGGAAGTTACAAATCACCCTCCTTTCCTCCAGACATCTCCCAATCTCTTTCATTTTTACCTCATGCTCCCATCTCATCTACAGGAAATATAGATCATACATTGCTGATAGTGCAGTAGTGAAAGTTATTCATCAACTGGATTAATATTTTTGTAGTATTTTCCTTTTTCATTTTATATTATAAGTCAACTTCTTTATGGTAACTTTTTACATATGTATCTTTGTTCTCTCACACAATATCTAAATAAGTTATATATATGCAAGTATAAATATATATAACTACTGATTAGGCTCAATACTATTCACTTGCACTTTCTTGCTGTATTCTGATTCTGCTCCCCACTCATTTCTATACAAGAGGTAGTTTGCTTTCACTCTCACATCCCCCTACCACTTCTCACCACTATCTTTACAACTCCTTTGCTCCTCTCAAAAACTATTCATATTTCAACCAGCTCAGTTGTCTTTCCACTTTTATCATGGTCTTATTATACTTATATCCTTACAATGACTGGTTCATTTGGAGCTGAGGGTGTGACTAAGGGTGGGGGGGGTGCTCTTTGAAGGTATAGATATTAAGCTAGGCTCACATGTAGTTGCAAATGTGATTAAGGGTGTAAGATATCTTTGAAGGTGCTGTTATTTGGCCTGGACTGGTGGTTCTGTTTTAGGAGCAGCTTGATAACAGTATATGAGACATGGTAGAAGTAGTGTCTCTCAATCAGCTAGCTGGAGCGAAAAACCAAGTGGAGAAAATCTAGGAGACTGCACCACTAAATGCCATAAATCTCCTGCCACAGAAGGGCACTCCACAAAGGCAGAGAGTCATAGTGGTTAATATGAGAAACAAAACAAAACAAAATTAAAAAAAAAATGGCTAACACCCAAAATGGGGAGAATAAAAAAGAGCCCACCACTGAAAGGAAAGGAGGAATACCCACAAAGGCAGCAGAATAAAATACAAACAAGTAAACTGTCAGACATGGAATTCAAAGACATGGGTATAAGAAAGCTCAGTGAGCTGAGTGAGCTCAAAGTAAACTACAGAGAACTCCAGTGCAATTTCAAGGAACTTACTAAAAATTATACCAGCATTAAAAAGGACATAGAAACCAGGAGGAAATGAAGAATACAATTTCTGAACTAAAGAACGCAATAGAAAAAATCCAAAACAGGTTAGAGGAAGCAGAGGATTAGATCAGATAATTGGAGGACAACATAGAAAAAAATAACCAAAGAGTGCGACAAAATGAAAAAAGACTGAAAAAAAATGGAGAGGTTTTAAGAGAGCTGCAGAAAAATATGAAGTGTGGTAATAAACATATCATAGGGATACCAGAAGAAGAAGAGAAGCAAGGAATGGAAAACCTGTTTGAAAAAGTAATGACAGAAAACTTCCCTAACTTCATGAGCAAAAATGTCACTCAAGTTCAGGAAACACTGAAGGTCCCAATAAAGTTGAACTCAAACTGGCCCACTCGAAGATGCATCATAATTAAAATGGCAAATTTCAAAGAAGATAAGGACAGAATCCTAAAAACATCATGTGCTTTTCAAATGCACATGGAACATTCAGAAAGATAGGCCACAAGGTAGGTCACAAGACAAGCCTCCACAAATACAGGAAAATTGAAATCATACCAAGCATCTTCTCAGATTGCAATGGCTTGAAACTGGAAATCAATCTCAGCGAAAAAAAAAAAAAATCTAATTCATGGAAACTTGAATAACATGCTATTAAGTAATGAATATGGTAAGAATGAAATCAAAGAAGGTATCAAAAAGTTTCTGGAAACAAACAAAAATGAATACACAACACTCCAAAACCTATGGGACACAGCAAAGGCAGTTCTCAGAGAGAAATTCATAGCAATACAGGCCTACCTAAAAAGGTTAGTAGAAACTCATATAAATAACCTAACCATAAAACTGCAAGAACTGAAAAAGCTTTAAAAAATGAAGCTAAGAGCAAGTAGAAGAAAGGAAATGATCAAGATGAGAGCAGAACTAAATGATATAGAGACAAAAGGCACAATTCTAATGCTCAATAAACCCAGGAGACAAAAAATGTGACAAACTTGTAACTAGGCTCATCAAGAAAAAATGAGAGAGAACCCAAATAAACAAAATCAGAAATGACAGAGGAGAAATCACAACTGAAACCACAGAAATACAAAGAATTGCAAGAAATTACTACATACAACTACATGACAAGAAATTTGACAACCTGGGTGAAATGGACACATTTCTAGAAATGTATAACATACAAAAACTAAATCAAGAAGAAGCAGAAAGCTTGAATAGATCAGTAACAACTAATGAAACTGAAGAAGTAATAAAAAATAAAAAAAACTCCCAGCACACAAGAGCCCTGGGCAAGATGGCTACACAGGCAAACTCTACCAAACATTTAGGGAAGAACTAACTCCTGCCCTTCTCAACCTATTCCAAAAAATCCAAGAGGAAAAACTCCCAAACTCTTTCTATGAAGCCAGTATTATTCTACTCCTAAAACCAGGTCAAGACAACAAAGAAAGAAAACTACAGTACAATATCTCTGATGAACATAGATGAGAAAATTCTCGACAAAATATTAGCCAACCAGATCCAGCAACACATTAAAATGATCATATACCATGACCAAGTGGAATTCACTCCTAGAATGCAAGGATGGTACAATATTCACAACTCAATAAATGTAATACACCACATAAACAAAATGAAAGACAAAAACCATATGATCAATCAATAGATGCCAAAAAGCATTTGATAGTACCACACCCTTTTATGTGTTAAAAATGCTTAGCAAGATGGGAATAGAGGGAGCATACCTCAACATAATAAAGGCCATATATGAAAAACCTGCAGCTAACATCATACTCAATGAGCAAAAAGTGAAAACCTTTCCCTTAAGATCAGGAACAAGGCAAGGGTGTCCACTTTTTCCACTTCTTTTCAGCATAGTTTTGGAAGTTCTAGCCCCAGCAATCAGACAAGAAAAAGGAACCAAAGGCATCCAAACTGGAAAAGAGGAAGTATATTTGTCATTATTTGCAGACGACTTGCTAGTGTACATAGAAAACCCTATAGACGCCACTAGAAAACTACTCAACCTAATAAGCAAATTTGGCAAAAATAGCTGGCCACAAAGTCAATATTCAGAAATCAAAGGCATTTTTATACTCCAACAATGAAACATTAGAGAAAGAAATTAGAAAAGAAATACCATTTACTATATGACAAAAATAATAATAAAGTACCTAGGAATTAACTTAGCCAAGGAGGTAAAAGACCTGTACTTGGAAAACTACAGAACACTGAAGAATTAAATCAAGGAAGATACAAGTAAATGGAAGCATATATCATGTTCATGGATGGAAAGAATTAACATCATAAAAATGTCCAAAGGTGCCTGCCTGAAAAACCAAAAGTTGCTGGTTCAATTCCCCATCCAGGGCACATAATCATGTTGCAAGCCAAGTCTCTGGATTCATAGCTGGAGGCAGGTGAGAGGCAACCATACATTGATGTCTCTCTCCCTTGCTGCCTCTCTCCCTATCCCTTTCTCTAAAAATAATAAAATATTTTTTAAAATGTCCATAATACCCAAGCCATCTATAGATTCAATACAATCCCTATTAAAATACAAACATCACATTTCACAGATCTAGAACAAGTACTTAAAAATTTCTATGGAGTCAAAAATGACCCAGAATAGCTATCACAATCTTGAGAAAGAAGAACAAAGTAAGAGGAATCAAAATACTAGATATCAAACTATATTACAAAGCCATAGTAATCAAAGACAGTCTGGTACTGACACAAGAACAGACAAACAGCAGTCAATGGAACAGAATAGAGAGCCCATAAATAAGCCCAGGACTTTATGGGTAACTAATATTTGACAAAGGGGAGAGGAACACAAAATGGAGTGCAAATAGCCTCTTCAACAAGTGGTATTGGGAGAACTAGACAGCAACACACACAAAAAAATAAAACTAGATCACCAACTTACACCATACACCATAAACTCAAGTTGTATAAAAGACTTAAACATAAGCATTGCCACCATAAGAGTTCTAGAAGCAAACATAGGCAAAAATTTTTCAGATATCCCACGCAGCAATATTTTCATGCATATCTCTCCCAGGACAAAAAAAAATAAAATAAAGGATCAAATAAATAAATGGGACTACATCAAACTGAAAAGTGTATGTTCAGCTAAAGAAATCATCAGCAAAATGAGAAGGGAACCAGCATATGGGAAAACATATTTTCTAATGACACTTCAGGCAAGGGTTTGATCTGCACAGTATACAAAGAACTAATAAGTCTCAACACTGGGGAGACAGACAAGCCCAATTAAAAACTGGGCAAAGAATATGAACAGACACTTCAAGGAAGACATACAAAGGGCCATAGGCATATGAAAGAATGTTCAACATCACTAGCCATCAGAGACACACAAATTAAAACCACAATGAGAGACCACCTCACACCTGTCAAAATCATCATTATCAATAAATCAACAAACCCGGCTGGCAAGGATATAGAGAAAAGGGAACCCTAGTACACTGCTGGTGGGAATGTAGACTGATGCAGCCACTATGGAAGACAGTATGGAATTTCCTCAAACATCTAAGAATGGACTACCTTATGACCCAGTGATTCCACTATTAGGATTATACCCATAGAATCCTGAAGCACCAATTCAGAAGAACCTATGCACCTCTATGTTCATAGCAGAGCTATTTATAATAGTGAAGTGCTGGAACTAATCTAAGTGCCCTTCAGTGGATGAATGGATAAAAAAAAACTGTGTAAACTCCATTTACACAATGGAGTTTTATGCAATAGAAAAGAAGACAGAGCTTCTACCATTTGTGATTGCATGGATGGAACTGGAGAGTATCAGCTTAGTGAAATTAACCAGGCAGCAAAAGTTAAATACCATATGTTCTCACTTAATACAGGAGACTACGGAACAAAACATATAAGTGAGCAGAAAGAAACAAGAGACAAAAAAAAAAAAAAAAAAAGAGGAGCAGAATGATGGTGACTAGAGGGGTGGGGAAAAAGGGGGAAAGCAGGAGAAGGGATCAGGTAAGGAGCTAGTGAGGAGGACCCATGGACATGGACAATGAGCTAGGGATTGACTGAGGGAGGGGGAGAAGGGGAGAGCAAAGGGAGAAAAATGAAATAATTGTAATAAAACAATAATAAATAAAATTAACTTTGAAAAGTAAAAACAAAAGCAAACAACCATATTAGAAACAGAAGCATAGATATGGGGATGATTGAGAAGGTTATCAGCTGGGAAGGGAAAGGGAGATAAAAGGTAAAATGATGCAGGGATAAAGAAGCATAATTGGTAGGTACAAAACAGACAGAGGGATGTTAAGAATAATATAGGAAAGGGTGAAGACAGAGAAATTATATGCATAACCCACAGACATAAACTAAGGGGGTTGGGACTGCTGGAGGGAAGGGGGACACTGGGACGATGGGGGCAAAGGGGAAAAATTGAAACAACTGTAATAGCATAATCTATAACATATACTTTAAAAAAAACATGGTTTGTATGTGTTTATTGTTAGATCTCACTATCTTCCTATCTCTAACCTCTTATTATTCAGAGCAAATATAATAATAAATGAAAAGTGCTCATTACAAGATTTTATGAATATATTTGAATTAAATTAATGTTAGTAATTATGCATTAGTACATTTCCCTGATTAATTTGTGATTCTAATTTTATTATTATTATAATCTTTGCAATTTAGGTATCTGAATACTAGTCTTATTATTACTTCTATGTACACAAATATGCACATTACATAGAGTAATCTATATGTTGCATGTGTGAAGAATTTAGCAATGGTTCTATAATTACTGCACTCCTTGGTATATCCTTTCTTTCTTTTTTTAAAAGATTTTATTTATTATTTTTAGATAGAGGAGAAGAGAGAGAGGCAGAGAGGGAGATCTGGCTTGCAACCTGGTTATGTGCCCTGGCTGGTAATCAAACCAGTGACCTTTGAGTTTGCAAGCCCGCACCTTATCTATTGGGCCACCAGTCAGGGCAGCATATCCTTCTTGAAGATTAGATATATATTGAAAATTTCCAATATATGTATATCATTACCTCATTCAAGCCTCGGTATGCTTTGGTAATGAAGAAAATTAAGTTTGAAACTAGCAAGTACTTAAAATATTTCTTATCTTCACTTGACTATTGGAAAAGTCAAGTTGGATATGGAAGTTTATAGTTTCATGCTCTGCTAAAAATTACAATCCAAAGTAAATTAGTTGTGAAATTAAAATGTGTTTTATACTCTGAGTCTTACTCGTAAAAAAATAAATTAAAAGTATACAGTACAGCAAGAAGTTCCAGGTATTCAAGCTGGATTCAGAAAAGGCACTCAAGATCTAATTGAGAGCATTTCCTGGAATACTCCAAAGAATTTCAGAATGTTTTATATACTACAGTAAAGCCTTTGAGTACATGGAACATGAAAAGCTATGGGTTGTTCTGAAAGAAATGGATATGCCTCAGCACTTGATTGTCCTGATGAGTTACCTGCATTGTGGACAGGAAGCCACTGCCAGGGCCAAATATAAGGAAACAGAATGGTTTCCTATAGGCAAAATTGTCAGAGAATGGTGCGTTTTATTTCCCTGTTGTTTAATCAGTGTACAGAACATATCATATGAAAAACTGGGCTAGACTCAGAAGGATAACAGAAAATTTGTGGAATAAATATCAATAACAAGATAGACAGATGACAACATTCTTATTGACATAAAAAAGCAAAGAGTTGAAATGACTTCTGATGAAAGTGAAAGAAGAAAGTGCTCAAGTAGAATTGCATCTGAACATCAAAATGAAAAAATACAAAGTTTTTATTCAGAGAATGAAGACACTGAAATTGTTTAAGACTGTGGTAACTTTGGTTCTGCCATAAATTTAAATGGAGATCAAAGCCAATAAATCAAGAGAAGGCTGAAATCAGAAAGGCAGCAATAGGAAAATTAGAAAAGATCACCAAGAGCAAAGATGTGTCATTAGACACCAAGGTTAAGATCACCCATACCCTCATATCCCCAAATAATATGTATGAAGTTGAAAGTTGGACAGTGAAGAAGGCTGATAGGGAAAAAACTGATTTACTTGAAAGATGGTATTGGAGGAGAGTTCTACAGATACCCTGCATTTCCAGAAAGATGACAAAGCAAAACCTATGGCAGATAAAGCCCAAAACATTGCTGGAGGCAAGAACTGCAAAATTAAAGCTGTCCTACTTTGGGCACATCATGAGCAGGCAAAGTTCTTTAGAGGACAATAGTTCTGGAAAAAATAGGAGGTAAAAGGAAAGAGGAAGATCAAATATGGCACAATTGACTCCATAAAAGAAGCCATAGGCATAAGTCTACAGCTGAGTAGGGCAAGTAAGGACAGGACATTGTGGACATCACTCATAGGGTTACCAGGAGTCAGAACTAACTCAATAGCATATAACATACAAGTTATGTTTTAATAACTTACTATTAGAAGAAAACAACAACAGCAAAAGCATCTATTTCCCTGTGCACAATTACATGCATGAAGATGGTCTGAAAGTCCCTACTGCCCCATAATCTGAACTTCCTCATTGCACCCTAAGTCATTTTCACATGACTTCTTCATTATCTTCATTAAAGACTTTCTGATAGTAGGTGAAGATTTGGGGAACATAATGTCCTTCTGCTATAGATTGTCCAGTGGCTGGGTAGTTCCAGAGTCTAAAATGAAACAAAGCTCAGTACTAGATTTGTTTTACTCATGAGCTATATATAATTATATCTGGAACTACAGCTATGGTATTCTGGAGTTAAAAGGAAAGAAATAAAAGGCAATTATTCTGAAGAATACATGTTAATAAAATATTTTCTATTACTTTTCTATAATAAGGCTTAGGCAAATTGTGACTGTTCATAGCAGCACTATTTACAATAGTCAAGTGCTGGAAACAGCCTAAGTGCCCATCAGTGGATGATTGGATCAAAAAACTTTGGTACATTTACACAATGGAATTCTATATAGCAGAAAGAAAGAAGGAACTTGTACCCTTTGCAACAAACAACATGGATGGAACTGGAGAGTATTATGCTTAGTGAAATAAGCCAGTCAGTGAAGGACAAATATATGATCTCACCTATTACGGGACAATAATGAACAAAACTAACAACAAGCAAAACAGAACCAAATATATGAATACAATGAATAGGCCTCCAGTGGTCAGGGAGAAAGGGGGTTGGGGGGAGGGGGAAGGCAGAGGCAAAGAAGGGGAGCAGCTTAGACAAGAACCTAGTATAAAGGAACCATGGACATGGACAACAGGTGGGATTGACTTTGGGGGAGAATGGGTGGGTGGGGAGGGGGACAAAGGGGAGCCAAAAGGGGATGGGTGTAACGCAACAATAAAATTTTTAAAAAAATTGTGACTGAGTTGATGTGAGACCAAAACCTTCCTTTCAACTGCTTCAGGGATACATCCAGCAGCCTCTTGGGCTCCTGGTATTCACTGTTGAGAGCTCACTAACCAGGCAAAGCTGCCCCCTCACACCCTACCAACAGACCTGCTACTTGCTTCTTGATCTTGATACCATAGCCACCCCCAACCACAACCCAAACACCCGCACAACATACACAAAATCCAGGATGTATATAGGTGACTATCCAGGAAATTGTCTCTTTCTCCACAGGGCTTCTAATCTGTCATCTAATTGTTAATACCAGTTAATCTGAATGCATTAAATGTATTCTCTTTACTGTTTTAATTCTTAATAAAGCATTTTAAAATATAATGTTTAATGTTGAAAGGATAAGATTTTAGTAGACCTGTAGCAGATTAATGAGATGTTGAAGGCTGAATAACAGGGGTAGAAAGGGTCATTCAGGGTCTCAAACATCTCCTATAAACTATAATTTATTGAGTGCCACAATATCAGACCCTTGACAGACATTACCTCTTTTAATCCTGAGAAAGCATTATAAAGACTAAATTCCTTTCAATTATCCAGGTGGGGAAAGCATGTATGCTGTAGGTTCAGAGCATCTGTAGTCTTCTGATACAAGCTAAAAGCTGCTACTAAATATCCAAACTATGAAGGCAGTAAGCATTTCTGTGGTCAAGAAATAAAAGGAATTTCACAGTGTATTTGTTTGGAGGTATACTTCTAGGGGTTATTTACTGAGAATAGTTGAGTTTTGAGGGATTCCCTAATCCTTCCACAAGCCCCCAAGATCCCAAAGGCCATTGTTCAGGCCATGTTCCATTTCCTGACACAGTGCTTAGTAATGTGGTCATATGATTTCAAGAACCCAAGCATGATCCTTTGAAATATGAGAAGCAAACCAGTGTGGATAGCAAAATGTAAGCATTTCAAGAACATTCAATTACTTGTGAAAATCATGGAATAAAATATTTTAATTAGTGTCTGATCCAAAATAATCTAAGGCCACCATACCAAGTTAGCCTCAGAAATCTATTCTAGAGGAGTTTAACTGATCTCATCCTGTAGTTCCCTTGTTTTCCAGAGCAAAGTGAGTTATGTTCTGTGTTTACCACTAAGTATAGTCTCCCATATACTTAGTACATGCAGTAAATTGTCCATGATATTTGTTGAAAGAATAAATAGATGATTGAATGAGATAATATATTCAGAGCACATGATTGCATCAGTTGATACAAATTTTACCCTGCATGGGATGTTTGCAAGTATATTTTCTTTTTTAAGACAGGGGAAACTAATGAGTATAGAGAAGTAAATCAGCTCAGAGAGGCCAGAATCAAGGATGAAGGTGAGGATTCCTGGAACTCCAACAGAATGAAGATCATTTTATACAACTTGAAATATATAATTTCTATTGCTACAAAGGATGGAACACATTTGCCACAACACCTCCAAACTTGCCTCAGCCCAGAAAGACATTTGAGAAGTTCTGACACCCTCTGTCACTATAGCTAAAATTCTCTCTTTGAACCTATCTCCTTGAATGGATTAATGAAACCCATTGAGGATAAAGAATGTGTTAGAACACGATTGTTCAAATTCGGAACTGAGTTGAAATTCCACTGGATTATGCTTCTCTGCTGAGAGAGGTGCTGTTTGACCGTACTGGAAATATATTTCAATTTTATTGTTTCTGTTTATGAAAGATGAACTACAAAGTTAAAGCAAATCTAAATTTAGGGACAGATATAAGTAAGTGCACACTAAACTGTAATCTCCATGTAACACGTATTTTATCATCATCTTCTGTCGTTTAATCAGGACTGAGTTGAGAAAGTATTTTTTCATCTACAATACAGAGCATATAGTGCATTGTTGTGGGGAATTGGTGATGTCACAAGAGGTTCTTTTCTTCACTGATAATAAAGATCCAGAGCCAAAAAAAAAAAAAAAAGAATGTGTTAGAACAATTCTTCACTGATATGTCATTAACATTAAAACTCTTTGTTATGGACTGAATTATGTTTACTCAAGAACCATATGTTAAAGACATAACCCACAGTAACTTAGAATGTGACTAGTATATTTGGAGAGATAATTAAGTTAAAACCATGCTCTTAGTATGTACCCTACTCTCCTTTCTTGCCTCTGCCTCCTCCCTCCCCCTAACCCCTTTTCCCCCTGGCCACTGAAGGCCTATTCACAGTATTCATATATTTGGTTCTGTTTTGCTTGTTGTTAGTTTTGCTCATTATTGTCCCGTAATGGGTGAGATCATATGACATCTGTCCTTCACTGACTGGCTTATTTCACTAAGCATAATACTCTCCAGTTCCATCCATGTTGTTGCAAAGGGTACAAGTTCCTTCTTTCTTTCTGCTATATAGAATTCCATTGCGTAAATGTACCAAAGTTTTTTGATCCAATTATCCACTGATGGGCACTTAAGCTGTTTCCAGCACTTGGCTATCGTAAATAGTGCTGCTATGAACATAGGCATACATAGGACTGATCTCCAAAATATATAAAGAACTAATGTGACTCAACACCAGGGAGACAGACAGCCCAATTGAAAAATGGGCAAAGGACCTGAACAGACAACTCACTGAGGAAGATATACAAAGGGCCCAGAGGCATATGAAAGAATGCTCAACATCGCTAGTCATCAGAGAGATGTAAATTAAAACCACAATAAGATACCACCTCACACCTGTCAGAATGGCAATCATCAGCAAATCAACAGACAAGTGTTGGCGAGGATGCGGGGCAAAGGGAACCCTCATACGCTGTTGGTGGGAATGTAGGCTGGTGCAGCCACTGTGGAAAACAGCATGGGGTTTCCTTAAAAAACTGAAAATGGAACTGCCTTTTGATCCAGCAATTCCACCACTTGGACTATACCCAAAGAATCCTGAGAGGACGTTTAATAAGGCTGTCAAACTCATTTTCACCTGGGGCCACATCAACCTCAAGGTTGCCTTCAAAGGGCCAAATGTTAATTTTAGAACTGTATAAATGTTACTACTCCTTAACAGTTTAAGCAAAACAAGGTGCCAAGCTGAAGGTGCTAAGCAGGATAAAACAAGGTGGAGGGCTGGATTCAGCCCGCAAGCCTTGGGTTTGCCACTTGTGCCTTATAAGAAATCAAACTTACTAATATCTTGATATTGGATTCCTTGCTTCCAGAATTGTGAGAACATAATTTCTGTGGTTTAAGCCATTCAGTCTGTGCTATTCTATTATGGCAGCCCTAGGAAACTAACACATTATTTGAAAACAAACTTACACTTCTGCTAAAAACAAACAAAACACAAAAAAAATTCTGAAATCAAAAAGGCCTTCACATTGCTGACACTGCTTAAAATAGCAAATGCTTTTTGCAGACTTTCTGACAAAGTGTCACTGAGGCAAGGTCCTTCACTGGTTCTGCCAGCAAGGTACTACTGTGTTGACACCAATGGATGTAATAATAATAAACTCATCAGGCTTTCATTTGTGACTCTGAAGTCTGGTCTTGGGAACTGCATTCATTTGTGAACATAAATCACCATCCCCACAGAGCCAGAGACCACTTTCAGCTGCTTGTTAAATGCACAATAATGAAATTCATAGACATAGAGAAAGACTCATCATGTGTATTTACCAGGAATGATTTTTCTAAACCAAGGACTGTGAAAAATAATCAGGATGAACATCTGGTAAGCAACGTATTCATGAAATTAATGTTAACAATTTTCCCCTCTGCTCTTATCTCTTGGGTTAGTATTGAATATGTATATAGGAAGAACATTTATTTAGTCCCTAATAAAAATTACTACTAAAATAACATCATGGAATGTGTCTACAAATTAAAAATGCCAAAAAGAAAATCTCACTCAAATAAAACTATTTTTATCAGTCAGTAAGAATTATATAACTTATTTTAAAGTAGATTTTATTGATTATGTGATTACAGTTGTTTCAATTTATTTTCCCTTTTATCCCCTCCACCCAGGACCAACCCCCATCCATCTAGCAATTCCATCCCCCTTAGTTCATGTCCATGGGTCAGGCATATAAATTCCCTGATTTCACCCTTTGCTATATTATTCTTAACTTCCCCTATCTATCTTGTACCCACCAATTATGTTTCCTAATCCCTGCACCATTTCCCTATTTCTTCCCCTACCCCCACCCAGTTGATAAGCCTATGGTCTTCCTATCTATGACTCTGATCATCTTCTGGTTGTTTGTTCAGTTTGTTTCTGTTTTTATTTTATTCTTTTAGATGCTGTTTTCTATAGTTGTGAGTTTGTTGTCATTTTAATGTTCATAGTTTTGATCTTTTTCTTAAATAATTCCCTTTAACATTTCATATAATAAGGGCTTGGTGATGATAAACTCCTTTAGCTTTAACTTGTCTGAGAAGCACTTTATCTGCCCTTCCATTCTGAATGATAGCTTTGCTGGATCGAGTAATCTTGGTTGTAGTTTCTTGCTTTTCATCACATTCTTGACAGATTTTTCTTGCCTGCTGGATTTCTTTTGAGAAATCAGCTGATAGTCTTATAGGAACTTCTTTGTATGTAACTCTCTTCTTTTCTCTCGCTGCTTTTAAGGTTCTCTCTTTATCTTTAACCTTTGGCATTTAACTGTAATGTGTCTTGTTGTGGTCCTTTTTGGGTCTAGCTTATTTGGGACTCTGTGTACTTCCTGGACTTGTATGTCTATTTTCTTCACCAAGTTTGGGAAGTTTTTCTTCATTTTTTCACACAAGTTTTCAATTTCTTCCTCTTCTTCTTCTGGTACCACTATGATGTGGTCATTGGCATGTTTAAAATTGTTCCAGAGGTTTCTAAGCTTCTCTCTGTTTATTTTCATTACTGTTTCTTCTTTCTTTATTGGTTGGCTCTTTATTTCTTCCTTATTTTCCAAATCATTTATTTGAAACTCAGTTTATTTCCCTTCACCATTGGTTTCATGTGGATTTTCCTTTCTTTCACTTAGCATAGGCTTCATTTCTTCCCTTTTGTGTTTGTCTTACTCAAGCATATATGTTAAGTCTGTATCTTTATCACCAACATTTTGAACTCTGCATCTGTTAAGTTGGCTATCTCCTCATTGCTTAGTTCTCCTATTGGAACCTTGATGTATTTCCTTTTTTGGGCCATAGTTCTTTATCTCCTCAACTTGACAGGCTCCTGTGTTTGCCCCTGTGACTTAGGTAGAGCTGTCACACTTGTTACATTTTAAGAAGCAGAGCCTTAGGCACTTGTCAGTATGGTCCAATTCATTTCACCATGCTGTGGCACTGTATGTAGGGAAGGATACTGAGAGGAAACAATGTTGCTTGCTCAGCACTCACTCATGTTCAAAGTACTTCTCCCACGTCCTGTATGGGACCGGCATCTCTCTAGTTGTTCCATGGCTTTGGTTCCCAGAGTCAGTGTGTCTGCAGATGTTCTAGGACCATTGGAGCCCCTAAGAAAGCAGATTCTGCTGAGAGACCAGCAATTTCTTCCTCTGCCCCAACCCCACTGATTTTCAGTCAGAAGCAATGAGGTTTATTTTCCTCCCATCACTGCAACTGTGAGCCTGGCAGTTTGGTCTGGTGCTGGGAGCCTTCCTCAGGTGTCCCTACATTTTTTTTTTTTTTTTTTTAATGTATGACTGCTCTTTCCACCAGCTAACCACAGCCACTGTGCTGCTACTGCCACTGTGCCACCAAACCCCAAACCATGCCACCGAACTTTGTCCTCTCTGTCTTGGCTCTGCCCCTCCTACCTGATTGGATGAGTATTTTTTCTTTGTGTCTTTGTTTGTTGGACTTCCATGTAGCTCAGTTTTCTGGAATTTCTGGTTGTTTCTAGTTTTGAGGTAGATGTAATCCTTCTTAATTGTGGAGGAAGAGCCAACATGTCTACCTATGCCTCTATCTTGGCCAAAAGTCCCATATAACTTATTTTCCTTTTAAATTTGTCTCTTTGAAATCTCAAAGCTGAATGAGCTATTCAAATATAACTAGTAACTTTAACCCAGATTTCTGGGATGTCTCTCTTCCTTCATGGCTTTATATCATTTAATTTTTAGTCATGAAACCAATAAATCTGCCAAGGTATGATTTGCCCCCATGAGCTTCTTCAAATCATTTTTCTGGAATTAGATAGGACATAAATAATGAATAAAAATGATCCCTCTAAAGAAAAAGAGCATTGATTCTCAGCTGAGATGATTTTACCCTTCACCCAAAAGTAATTTGGCACAGTCTAGAGACATTTTTACTTGTTACAACTGGGAGTTGATGGGAGCTATTGGTACCTAATGAATAGAAGCCAAGGATTCTGCTAACATATTACTTCCTGCAGCAACACTTTATCCACTTAAAAGGTCAATAATGTCAAGGTTAAACTACCCTGCCTTAGAACTAGCTTATTTTCAGTATTAGAAATGCTTGTTAAAGTCATGGCTGAACAATGAATGCTTGATGAGTGAATGAACTCAGATAAGTTTCAGGTTTTATATCAATCTCCAACTTTTCCCCTGCTATACTTTCCAGTTCTAGAGAAGTAATCTATCAGTAAAATTCTGTGCATTTCATAGGCATTTTGGCTTTGACCTCTTTTTCTCTGATTATTGGTGACAGAGTTTATCCAGTCCTCTTAGAAATAGCTTTAAACTTATTAATAGCACCAGTATACATACTCATTAAATGATTATTAGAAATGCTATGAAGCAGTAGCTGGCTTACTAAACAATCTTCGTTTATCACCACTTTTATTTTTGTTTGACTTTTCATGACCTCAAGAATGGAAGCACATTCCTTCTGACTATAAGCCTAACTCTCATCTTGAGAAAGGATGAGTGAAGTTAGATTTAGTCCAGGAAGCCTCAGAGCCTTAACACAACTAGCCACTGGTAGCATGTTGAGTAATAAAGCTTTATAAAATTCTACTCGTCATGCATTTCCATCTTCTTCCTTATTCCTGATTCATAGGCTGCAAACACCAATAAATTTTATAAAACTGTACTATCCATCTGAAATAGTCTCAATGTGAGGACAATTAACTGTGTGGGTGGCTTTACTGTTTGTATTTAATCTAGTTCAGTGATTGAAAAAAAAAAGCTTTGGGTCCAAACTCTCCTTATTAAATTGAGAGGGGGCAAAGACCTGTATGCTTTGGGAGGAAACAGTATGAAGAGAAGCATCAGAAAGTGAAAGAACCATGATGTCTAAGCAAAGGGGAAAAGGTTGTGGAGGAGACAAGTGTTACAGAGGAAAGTAGTATAGCAGAGAGAATGTAATTCAAAGAGCTCTAGTGTGGGATGCAGAATTCCTGGGTCCTTCTACTCTTTCAATTGGCAAAATGGCCTTGGCCAAGTCACTTAACTTTTCTATACCTACAAAATAAAGGACTTACTGTGGCTGATCTTAATTAAAGTCCCTCTAGGCATTGACTACCTAGTTCTATCTGTGCCTTGCATTGGCTAGCAAGAAACATAGGAATCAGCATGTCTTAAAAAGCAGGCATTTGCACATAGGCTAAAGTGAGAAGAGTAGTTTAAAAGAGTGCTTGAGAGGTTGAAACAACATCACGTCTTGCTCTGAAAGCATGTAGGGAGGCACAGGTCTTCAATGGAGCCATATTTCTCCAGTGGGAGATGAAGGAGTCAAGTCTTCCCTGTGTTCCCCTCTCCTTTCTCCTTTCCGAGGTCAAATGGGAAAAGGTAGAGGGAGATGGTGTTGTCTACCTTCTATTCATCCAACAAACAAAGCTTGTGCTCACCTTGAGGCTTCTATACAAACTTGAAATACATGGTAGGGCCAGCTCCATCCTGTCATTTAGGATTCTACTCCAATATCACCTCCTCAAAGAGACTTCCCTGTCCATCCTATCAAAAGTAACTCCCTCTTTAGATCTCATCTTTTTTTTTGTCTGTTGAGATCTTTTATTAGTAAGTTAGCTCATCTTAATATTTGGCTTTATGCACTTGTAATTTTTCTCCCTCCATGACAATAGAGACTGTAGGTCTTGTTCATTGCTCTGTTCTCAGCCCCTGGTACACAAAGAGTAAAATTCAGTAAATATTTATTGGGTGAATACATGAATAAATGCATAATAACTGCACCAAATAAAATTATCATATGGGAATATTTAATTTAAATAAAAACAGACTGTGAGATAAGGCTATCAGTTGGAGGCATCTATGAGACTAGAAGGAACAGAGTTGATCCTGCAGGTCAAGTAAGATCTGAAGTCATGGAAGAATAACCTTGTTAATTGAAAGTAATAACATTGTGGAGAGATTGATATTATCACCTATCCTGTCCTGGTGGCTAGAAGTAAACAGCTTCAAATCTCAAAAGCTGGAATTCATTACAAAACAACTAGAGAAAGGGTAGAAACATTTCCATATAATTGAACAATCTTTATCAGTATTCATAGTCCTCACATAGGATGCATGCTCCTTGTAATAGCTGTTAACTACTCAGTCTCAAAGCTAATACACACTCAAAATCTACATTAGCTTTTAACTAGTCAAGCTATTTAGAGTAATAGAATAATTTACTGTTTGCTGATTTCCATAAATTATACCAACATGATAAGACCATTTTATGCATGTATCCTAATCTTTTTTCCAATAGAAAAAAGAAAAAAAAAGCCCTCTACCTTTTACTACATCTACAAATTTAAGGAGAAATTTAAAAGAAAAACGAAAATCTATTCTCAGTTTCAACAAGTTAAAATTTTCTGGGCCCTCTGCTGCCTGTTGTTGGCATTGAAACACAGAAGCTTTTCTAAAGCACATAGAAATCTTTGAAAAGAGGCCAGTTTTCAGTTAGGCTTTTATTCAACTGTTGATTTAAACAAATTCAATTCTTGGAAGACAAAAATGTTTTTCAAAGGTTTAGCAAACTGAGTTGTCTTTAAATATTTTGTATAGATTAAGGGAAAATGTTTCTTTTCAATTGTCTTCTACTCTACTTCCAAACTCATGATAAATGCCCTGAAAAGAATGAAACCAAGTACATTTTTGGTGAAATAGTATTTAAAATGATTTAAAAAATCATCTGGGTTCGTAGGCCAGCACCATTCCATTGAGCTACACCAGCCAAAAAATCATCTGGATCACCACAAAATGATAACTGATTTTGTTATTTGGTATCACTAAATATAAACTTCTTTGTATAAAATTATATTTTCTTTGATTCCCCAGCCAGGGCACATAACCAGGTTGCAAACCAGGTTTTCAGCCAGGTCTGTAGCTGGAGGCAGGTAAAAGGCAACCATACATTGATGTCTCTCTCCCTCCCTGCCTCTCTCCCTTCCCCTCTAAAAATAATAAATAAAATCTTTAAAACTTTTTATATTTTCTATCCTCTTACTATATAAAGGCTAACTTAACTTAGAATGGAAACTGTTGCTATTCTGTATTATTCAATTTACATAGGCAAATCATTAATTGATTATTGAATAAAAAACAAACATTTTTTTAAACCTCAGTGATATCTTTTCAAGGTTTATGCCTTAAAACTATCACCTGAAAGTGCATCCTGATGATGGTTAAATGTTACTTCTCACATACAGTGACTATGTAAAGAACGTGCAATTATCTGATTTGCCAGCAGTGGACACTGTTACTCTAGTTATCACCACAGAGTGACTAGGGAAAAGCCTGCATAACATCTCTGGGAATGTCTGCCCTTTATTCCCTTAAATAGAGTAGGAGTCAGTAACATTGGTAAACATTCTGGAAAAATAACAAAATATATTTTGTTAAAAAAATCAGTGTTATTCTTGGGTACCTAATAATTAGTAAGAAATAAATATTTACATTAAAAATATGATTCTAATTTGAATATTTTGGTACATAGAACATAGTTATTAGGTACAGAATATCCAATTATCACTCTAAAGTGTAACTTATGCATCTACAAAAGACCTCGCTCCTAGGAAATGTTGAAAATTGGTGTAATATATTGCACTGTAATTGAAAATAAATAAATTAATAAGAAATATATTATCTTGACAATCAGTAGCTCCAGTCCCAGCTCTGGGTAATCAAGAACTAGATCTGTGCCTGCCTGAGAACCCAAAGGGCTCTGGTTCGATTCCCAGCCAGAGCAACATAATTAGGTTGCAAGCCAGGTCTCCAGCCAGGTCCGTAGCTGGTGGCAGGTGAAAGGCAACCACACATTGATATTTCTCTCCCTCTTTGCCTCTCTCCCTTCCCCTCTTTCTGAAAAATAATAACTAAAATCTTAAAAAAAAAAAAAAAAGAACTAGATCTGCAACCCTTTGCAGATCATTTGTCTTTCCTGATCTCAGTCATCTCCTGCTTATAAAGAAACTACCTAAACTAGCAATTGCCAAGACCTCCTACACTGATGTCTATATTTCTCTGACTTTTTCAGGACAAATTAGAGTGAAAAGCCCTTGTCACACTTGCATAATCCAATATAAGTGTTATCTGTTTAATCTCTATCCAGGAAAAAAAAAAATCCTTTATAAAACAGCTATTCCTTCTCTGATGAAGCCAGAAACATAAGCTCCATCCCTCAGGGCAAGTCTAAGTGAAACAATGCATAAATAATAACAATCAGGCAGTGGGCTCAAAATAGAAAGTCATTGCTTCTCCACCTTCTACATTGCCCAGCAAGGAGTGCATCTTGCCATATCGCAGAGTTCTTATTATTTTATAGATGAGGAAACTGAGGCACAGGTCAATATCTAGTTAATGGATAACAGCTGATAAGTGCTAGATCTGACTCATGACTCAAGGCAGTCTAACTGGAAATCTATGCCATTAAAACCACCAGATTCAAGCCCTGGCTGGTGGCACAGTGGATAAGGCACCAGTCTGTGAGCCCGAAGGTTGCTGGTTTGATTTCCAGCCAGGGAAACATAACTAGGTTGCAAGCCAGGTCTCCAGCCAGGTCTGTAGCTGGAAGCAGGTGAAAGGCAACCTTACATTGATGTTTCTCCTCCTCCCTTCCTCTCTCCCTTCCCCTCTCTCTGAAAAATAATAAATAAAATCTTAAAAACAACAAACAAACAAAATACCAGATTCTACTTTTCTGGGGATTCTGCTTTTCTGGGTTCCATCCTGACTCTCAGTACAGTATCTGCATATGTTCGCTACCATGGACTAGATTGTGAATTGCTCAAAGATAGAAAATAAGAGCAGCCTGGTGGAAAGATCATTGGTCCTTTCCCACCACTAAGGGTCATTTGGCATTATCTGGAGACATTAGTGGTTGTCACAGTGGAGAGAGAGGTGCTACCAGGGATCTAATGAATAGAAGCTACAGGTTCTGTTACACATTCTATTGATATAATGCTCAGTAAAGCCCCTCAAATCACACAGTTACCCTGTTCAAAATGTCAGTAGTAGTGAGGTTAGGAAAAAAACTTTTCTACAGGAAGAGAAGCTGAGTTTGAATCTAATGACATAGAGTAAAAACAGCAGAGGGTTTGTAGTCAAAGTGACATAAGTTCTTAAAACAACCCTCCATGCCTGTTTTCTTCATCTATTGAAAGAGGTGGTGGGATTTTCTACTCCACACAGATTTCCTCAGAGTTAAATAAAGAAAGCAAAGATTTTCTTATAACATTTGACACATAATATATTTCTAAAATTGTTAATTTCTACTCTCCAAGGTAAGTATATATGTATATATTATTTAGTGCCTGTGTGCAAACTTCAATCTCTACAAACCACATTCCTTCTTTCCCAAATCAAATCCAATTTTGTTTACATAATCTATCCTTAGTTTAGGCAGCTAAGTGCTTCAGAAAATGACTAAATGACCCAAATTTATAAATAAGCCCCCATTAAATTGATCAAGGTTAATCCAGTGTAGGCAAAGGCCTAATCTATGGCTCCTACACATATTCAGAAACATGAAACATTGACATTATCCTCCTATTTGCCACCATAGTGACAGAATTAAAACCAGCCACATGATCTAGTTATGGCCAATATAATCTGGGGGCTTTGGAGAACCCAGCTTACACATTCCTAAGTAGTCCCAGGAAGAGAATATCTCATTTTACTCCTGGATGTTCCTTCTGTTTATGGAAATAGAAATTGCTGTAAACATTTTGCTACCAACCTCATAAATGACAGAACAGGAAAATGGGCAAATCTAAAGGATGGAATTGGAGAACATAGTTGAACTACTGAGTCAGCCATGTAAACTGCATTTACTTTGGACTTACTACAATGTTCAAAAATAAATGTTCTTTTTATTTAAGCCAGTTTGATTCAGAGTTTCTGTAATGTGCAATATAAAAAACATCGAAATTAATGCAAGTGAGGCCTGGGACCCTGCCTCTTGCCACAATCCACCAGCATCACTTCCTTTATATAGCTTTCATTCCCATTCCCTGCAACAATTACAAAATAACCAACTAATTTACATGAAAATACAGTAAAGCAATAGTGAATGTCTTTTTGTTTGTCTATTTTTTTTTCTCTTGTACTCATTTACTTGTTTTTAAATTGTGGTAAAAATATACAAAACATACAATTTATCACTTTAATCATTTTTAAGTGTATAGTTCAATGTCATTAGCATATTCGCACTGTTGTCCAAGTATCACCAACATTTATCTCTAGAACTTTTTCTTCTTACAAAACTGAAACTATGGTTCCATTAAGTTCTCCCTTACCCCTCCCTAAGTTTTAGGCAACCACTATACTACATTCTATCTCTAAGAATTTGACTACTCTAGGTACCTTATGTAAGTGGAATTATGCACTATAAGTTCTTTTGTGACTGACTTAGTTCACTTAGCATGGTACTCAAGGTTTATTCATTTGTAGCACATGCTACAACTTCCTTTTTATACTTGAATATTCTTCTATTATATGTATATGCATTATTTTGTTTACCTATTTGTTATTCAATGGACACTTGAGTTGCTACCATTTTTAGCTACTGTGAATAATACTACTGTAAGCATTGGTATAAATAGCAAGCTTCAATATAATAGTCAATTTTTAATCTTTATTAGATAGTTGATGGTCTAAATTAGGGGTTGGCAAACTGGCCCTCAAGCAGGCCTGATGTCTGCTTTTATAAATAAAGTTTATTAGAATAAGGCCATGCCAATGTGTTTGTGTATTATCTGTTTTGCTTTTTTCTAAACAGTGCAGAGTAGGGCAGTTATAACAGAGAACATGTGTTGTAAAAAAATACAATACAAAAAATTAAAATGCAAATTCTACTCCATTAATCTACTTTAAGAGTTTCCATAGTTTTTAGTCACCTGAAAAGATGGTGAAAATTTCTGATCTCATTCACACTCTCTTCTCTCTGACTTTCCAAACATCACCAATGGCCTTAACTCAAGTGCAACATTTCCTCTCAGAAAGCTTTTCTTAATCCTCAAGAACCTTGCCTAGGAGGGGAACCAAGATGGCGGAGGAGTAAGTGGAGCTACACCAATCTCCTCCCAATACCAAACTGGAATTACAATTTAACTGGGGAGAAATCATCCAGAATAACCAACAGAACACCAATTAGAGAGAAGTCTTATTACCACGGACAGAACAAAAGAGCTGATGTATCACAACGTGATTGGTAGGAAGTGTGGAGACATGAGAGGGCTGGCAGAGCTCCCACGTGTGGGCAGATGGGCAAAAGCTGAAGGGACAGAGAAACAGTGCAGCAGCCTGGGGTTCCAACTGAGAAGGGTGGGATCTAAACCTGCAGCTGGGCTTCCCAGCCTATACCAACAAAGCTGAGAGTAAAACAGCACCCAGCTATGAGAAAAAAAAAGCTTCCAAGTTTAGCTGGCTTGACAGACCAAGTTCTTAAAGGGATCGTGCACAAAAATACAGTGGCACCCACTTACTGGGAGCTCCAGCAGAGAAAGGGCAGAGTGGACTAGAGACACTTAAGGAGGGTTTGGGTGAGTGGCTTTAGGTGGAGAGTTGAGAAAGCAGCCCTTGAGTCCAATGCTGACCCATCCTCCATACAGCCTGCAGACCACTCTTCTCCAAAGGGTGGGAGCCTGTTGGGAAGCCACAGCCCCACCCATAGAAATTAATTTACCCCACCCAGCAATGCCTAAACCTGACCTCAGATCACAGGCTGATTGGATTAACAACTAAAGGAGACAGACAAAGGCAGTGGCTCTCTGGTAGTCTCCAACTGGCTGACTAGGCCCAGACCGGGACATGAGCTAATGTCACCAAGCACAGATCCAGGAAGTAAAAACAAGTGCACCTCTACACCACAGAAGGTCACACCACTAAGACAGTAAGTCAAAGCGTCAAAGCGGACCAATCCAAGAAGCAGAAACAAACAAGAGCCGCCTAAAATGGGGAGACAAAGAAATAAACACTCAGCAAATGGAAAGGATGAATCCCCAGGAAGAGTGCAAAATGAAATAGAGGCAAGAACCCTATCAGACATGGAATTCAAAATAATGATGATAGAGAAGCTCAATGAGCTCAGCCAGCTCAAAGAAAACTATAAACAACTCCAGGGGAATTACAAGGAAATCCAGGAAAGCTACAAGGAATTTACTGAGAACTATACCAGCATTAAAAAGACATAGAAATCATCAATAAGAGCCAGGAGGAAATGAAGAATACAATTTCTGAATTGAAGAACACAGTAGAAGGGATCAAAACCAGGCTAAAGAAAGCAGAGGATCAGATCAGCGAGCTAGAGGTCAACGTAGTAAAAAATTCCCAGGCAGTGCAACAAAATGAAAAAGGACTGAAAAAGAATGAAGAGGTTTTCAAAGAGCTGCAGGACAACATGAAATGTAATAACATCTGTATCATAGGGATACCAGAAGAAGAGGAGGAGCAAAGGATAGAAAACCTCTTTGAAAAGGTAATGACAGAAAACTTCTTTAACTTGAGGAGAGAAAATGTCATGCAAACTCAGGAAGCACAGAGGGTCCCAAGGAAGGTGAAACCAGACAGGCCCACTCCAAGACACAGCATCATGAAAATGGCAAATTTCAAAGACAAAGGAGAAAATCCAAAAAGCAGCAAGAGAGAAAAAGTTAATAACATACAACAGGAACCCCATAAGATTATCAGCTGATTTCTCAGCAGAAACACAAGCCAGAAGGCAATGGCAGAAAATATTTTAAGCAATGAAAAATAAATGTCTGCAACCAAGAATATTCTACCCAGCAAGGCTCTCATTCAAAATGGAAGGTGAAATAAGGAGCTTCTCAGACAAAAAAAAAAAAAAAAAACAATAAAAACAAGTCTACAAGAATATATCTCCACCAAACCAGCATTGCAAGAGACACCAAAGGGTCTGCTTTAAGAAGATGAAGAAACAGAGAGACAGACAGGAACACAGATACAAACATAAATGGATTAAATGCACCAATCAAAAGACATAGGGCAGCTCAATAGATAAGAAACAACTTTAACTTATGAATGCTTTAAAGTGATCTTGTTATAAATAGATTTTACTAAATGAGGTACAATTTTGTATATTGATTGTATCTGCATTACTGCAGGTTAAGTTTTCTTAGATTGAAATAGTTTCACAACATGGGAAAATCAGGTTACTTGCAATAACTCAGAAAAATCAAATGCAGTTAAGGAAGAAGAAAACAGTAAGAAAATGTGGATGTATATTACATTGAAGACATGCTATCTGTCTTATTCACTATTACAGACTATGTGCTTATTTGTGGGTGTGTAATATATAGATTTTGTTTGCAATTTATGTTTTCAATAGCAACAAACTGGTCATGGGTGTGTTGTGAAATCATTCAATCTTTAGGTTAGAAAAGAATCTGAGAATGAAGACCAACTTGGATAGAAGTTGCAAACTACTAAACTATATGATTCCTGTAAATAGACAATATATATTCTCATATTGGCATGTAATTTAGATGAGATTCCTTTTAACTAAATCCAGTTATGAAGGCCTCCAACTGGGGATGCTTGGGTAAAGGAATTAATGCTATAATAAGCTTTATTATTGAAATGTGAACATACATAATTTCTACCTCAACTGACTCTTAAATAGTTCAGGGGTTAGTTTAAGACCACATAGGAAGTCAAACACAAGTTAAAAAAATAGCTAGAATACTATTCTACAAAAATTAAATCCTTGGAATTTTTATTTTTTACCTCAACTTAGTAGACATAATAATTTCTACTTTGGAGACCAGCTGAGCACTGCAAGTGTCATTATTTCTGAAGGCTTCAACTTGTAAAACACATGTAGGGGAAAAACAGAGTGTATTGAAAGAAGTAAGACCTGTGCACAGCCTAAATAAATAAATAGATAAATGTACTATTTAAGATGGAGAACTCCAAAAAGAAAAAGTTGTAGTCCCAGTAGCTTAAATAAAGTTGAGTTGTATTATTGGAGTGGGGAGGATATTTCTGTGATATATTTAATAAAAATAGCATTCTAGAGTAATATAAGTATTAAGAAAAAATCTGCCTAATTTTGCTACAATATATCTAAAATACCATCATTTAACATATAATTATTATGTAAGCTAATTATTGGCATATATTAATTTTTTTGTATTAACTCTTCAAAATCCAGTATGTACTTTAAATATGTGTAAAAATATGTATGCATGTAAATATATTTTTGCATGTGTTTGGTAAATTACTATTCATATTACTTAAAAGAATAATTCTTTAAACAAATGAACTAATGTAGGCACTTTGGAATCATGAAAAAAAAACTTTGTATTAATATGATTTGAGAAGCTGGCAGAAGGCAGTAATTAATGATGAATTGTCTGGATGTGAAAGGAAAAAATAAAAGTACACATTGGTTGTTACAGAATAGACAGGGGCATGTTAAGAAGAACAAAGGAAATAGAAAAGCCAAAGAAGTTATATGCATGACTCATGGACATGAACTAAGGTGGGGCATTGCTGGAGGAAATGGGGTACTGAGTGGAGGGGGGCAAAGGGGGGGAAATTGGGACAACTGTAATAGCAAAATAAATAAATAAATAAATAAATAAAAGAACCTTGCCTAACACCAACTAGCTTTGCAATGTTTATTTAATAAATGAATTAACTAATAACTTTTTTTTTTTACCTTTTCATTCCTATGTGTTTGAATATTGTCTAAAATCTGCTGAAATTGCCAAACAGAAAATGCATGAATTCTACCAGAAAAGGCTGATGGGTTTCTTCATCCTTCGGGTTTCTAAAGTTCAGAAGGGTCACTTAGAATGAATCTTTTAAAGATGGTTGAATGGTTTCTGATAATTAGCTTACATTTTTAATTTTGTATTTTAAAATTTTATTGTCTTGAAACAGGTATTGAGTACCACACAAGAGTATTGGTTCTATCTGGAGTTTCATTTAGTTCCCCAAAAAGCAAACTGCTGTACAATATTAGAAATAGAAATTAATAACATGTCAACATAGCTGCATTTATATGAAATACATATCTGATAAAAATCTGTTCTCTATATTGTCACTTATGGTTGTTAAAATACTATTATATTGTATAGAGAGTTAACTTTTATGATTTTTACATTAAACTGAGTGAAGCTATTGCATATTATATCTAGAGGATGAACTCTTTCATTCCCAAAGTTTTTAATCACATGGTGGTTAGATTCTCTAATAAAGTAATCCTAGAAATAATCTTTCTTTAAAATGAGTTATTTCCAAAAATAAAAGTAATAATTAAAAGACAGTGGTAATTTGGCAATTTAATCGTGAATAGAAGGCCTTTTAAAACAGAACAGCCCTCGCTGGTGTGGCTTAGTGGATTCAGCACAGACCTGTAAACCCAAGGGTCACCAGTATGATACCCAGTCTCAGGGCTCATGTCTGGGTTGTGGGCCAGGTCCCCAGTTGGGGGTGTGCAAGAGGCAGCAATACATTGCTATTTCTCTCTCTCTCTTTCTCCCTACCTTCCCCTTGCTTTACAAATAAATAAATAAATATTTTAAACATGCCAGTTCTTCCAGGTAAATTAAAGAGTATTCATTTAAAGAAACTTTACCTTTAGAGGAAAATTTATTCATAGACAATGACATCCAAGTAGGATATTTATATACATTTCCAATAATATTTTGTCTTACTTCAACTCTAAGGCTTGTATTCAAGAGGTCCTTTAAATATGCTGAACTTTAGCAATGGTGTATAAAGTCAAGATGAAGCAAAGACAGGAGGTAATATATTTGGAGGGGAGGGGCAATTACATATTACTATCTGAGTTTATTGAATTTTAAAATAGTGACAGCTACATTCTTCAAGTGTGACAAATGCACACTGAGAATTAATGTTGTTAAACAATTCTATAGAGATGACTGAGAAAGAGAAAAGTGTATGTGTATGTGTGTGTGTGTGTGTGAGAGAGAGAGAGAGAGAGAAGAATTAACTGATGTGGTTGATATAATTGAATAATATTTTTACCTTAAGAGGGACAGAATTCTAGATTTTCTTGATTTTTTTTTATGTAGGCAGCTTAATCACAAATGTAGATATTAAAATGAGTTCATTAGCAATGATGAGAAGTGATCTCCCAATGCACAAAACTCATTAATGACAAAGAAGCAAATACTAAAGGTTTTTCCCTTTTTAAAAAAGATGAGAAATAAAAGAAGTTTCATATAAAATTTTCACACTTGCAAAAGTTTTTTTTTTTTTTAATATATTTTATTTCATTATTTTTAGAAAGAGGGGAAGGGAGAGAGGCAGGGAGGGAGAGAGACATCAATGTATGGTTGCTTTTCACCTGCCTTCAGCGACACACCTGACTGGAGACCTGGTTTGCAACCTTGTTATATGCCCTGGCTGGGGAATCAAACCTGCGACCTTTGGGTTCACAGGCCGGCACCTTATCCACTGTGCTACCAGCCAGGGCGCAAAAGTTTTTTATCACCAAAACATTCCTAGAATGGGACATATACCAGCTCTACCTTGCCCTGAACTTTTGAAATACGAACATAGTTTTTCTCTAACTTTGCAACAGTTTTGTTTTGTTTACTCAATGTTTCATGCACTAAGTTTAATGAAGTGACTATGATGGTCTCATTTGCAAGAATTTGAAGACCTGTAAAAGAGAAAACATTGACTGCTCTTTGTATGTGAATGTGGGAGGTAGTTACAGGAATGATATGAGGGTCTCCAAGATAACTGCACTGTTCCTACCTCATCAGTTGTTTAATTATAGTACATTTAGATTAATATTTCTATAACTCAGTTTTCCTTTTTGTTAAGTGGTCCATGGAACTTATGTTGAGAAGATTCAATTTCAGCCATAAAATAAGGTAAACCAAATTTTTTCAATTTCAGGCAACTTTCCTAGTAATAATCCATAATTCTGTCCTAGTTCCTAACACAATCACAATCACACAAAATTCTGTGATGACACAATCTGACGAGTACTAGTTGATAATCTTTTCTATCTACAAAATTTTGTTAATATTCTTCCTTAGAGTCTATCACAGCTGCTCAACTGTAGTCCCACAGAAACCTGAGGGGCCGCACTTTGAGGTCCCATGGGTAGGTACTATTTAGTAAATGAATGCTGTTTACAGAGACCATTAATTTGGTAACTTCTGAAAAGTAAGCAGAAAAGAAATTGAGTAAAGGCATATTAATGCTTAGAAAGTAATGTCCTTTAGTTATTATGCCATAGGGATTTAAAAGAGATCATACATTTCCTCACATGCCTAAATTTCCCCCTAAGATAAAAAAGAACCTAAAAAAGAGTACTAAAAGATTTTGAATTAGTTGGTGTGGAAGATACTAAGTTTTCATAAAACAGCTTTCCACCCATTTTTTTTTCTAAAAAATGAAACATACTGGTTTACAAAATTGAAAAGAATAGTATCTGAAACAGCTTTAAAACAATAACCATATCCAAGGAGAGCTGAAATTAGACATGTGCATGGCAGAAGTTTGCAAGCTAATTAAAAAGCAAGATGCATATGCAGGGATTCTTAAAACACACCCTGCCATCTTGGGCATAGCAAGCTGCCTCACCACACTGTGCTTAGAGCAGACTGAGGGAGCCAGGGGACTCAGCCAGAAGGAGAGTCGGGGCCTGGGCCTGCCCAGCACCTCTCAGACCTGGCACAGAGCTGCTAGCACCCAGTAGATGTTTGTTGAAGGGAAATATGTGAAAGGCCTTCTTGCTCAGGTTGGAGCTAGGTTACCTTGAACAAATGTGTCAGTTGGTCTCAAAGGGCTAGATGAAAAAGGGGATCCAAATACACAATCTGATTTAAACACACCTAAGAAGGAAATCAGCACTTTTTGTTTATACTTTAAATTGAAAGCAGTAGCCCTGTTTCAATCTTTTACAGAAAGATATTTCCTTTTTAAAAGAATGTTAATTTTGATTTTTAGAGAGAGGAGAAGAAAGAAAGAAGGAAAGGAAGAGAAACATGGATCAGGTTGCCTTGCACACACACCCTTACAGGGACCAAACCTGTACTCCAGGAATGTGCCTTGACTGGGAATTGAACCAGTGACCTCTTGGTTCACAAGACACAGAGATTTTCTGTTAATATGCCAGAAGCTCCACTCAATATATTGTGAAGAAATGAAAAGCAGCAGCTACTAGAGGAAATTCACTATACTCCAGCTCCACTCCTCCCCCAACTTTTTTTAAAGGTTTTATTTATTATTTTTAGAGGGAGGGGAAGAGAGAGAGGCAGAGAGGGAGAAAAACATCAATGTATGGTTCCCTTTCACCTGCCTCCAGCTATGGACCTGGCTGGAAACCTGGCTTGCAACCTGGTTATGTGCCCTGGCTGGGAATCAAACCAACGACCTTTGGGTTCACAGGCCTATGACTATACACTTAGCCACCAGCCAGGGCGCTCCACCCATTTTTGTCAATAAAATTCCAATTTTGTTCACTGTGGCAATTTGGAATGAAACACAATGGCTGAGTCCACTTCTGCTTTCTAGAAACTTTATCTTTAGCTTTCCTTAGAAAATTTGCAGCCATGAGACCCAGTTTCTTGCTAATGAGATGTAAAGGAAAGTCTTCTCAAAAGAGAAAGAAGGTGTGACCAAGGGGTGCTAGGAAAGATTTTTGGTTTTTATTTTTCTCCTAATAATATGACAATTTATTTTGCCTGGCCCTTTCTTTTCTATTAGAGAAATAAACATAAGAGATGATTGTAGTTCCATGATTCATCTGGTAGCTATGAGGTCTCCAATAAGGATAGGAAAAGCTGAATTTCTAATTCAGCAATGAAGCCACTGAAGAAGCCTTTATTGACCTTCATATGTTCCAATTATATATATATAGTTTTATATATAAATATATAATATGAAGGTATGTCCCAAAAGTATTGACCAAATGTCAATGTAATTAAAAGTTTGTGCAGCCAATACTTTTGGGACAGACGTTATACATATTACTACTAGTTGGGTCTTACTTTCAGCTGAACAAAGCCTGACTGGTGCTCGCTTCGGCAGCACATATACTAAAATTGGAACGATACAGAGAAGATTAGCATGGCCCCTGCACAAGGATGACATGCAAATTCGTGAAGCGTTCCATATTTTTTGGCTACACAGGAGAATTCTACCAAACATTTAAAGAAGAACTAACTCCTATCCTCCTCAAACTATACCAAAAAATTCAGGAAGAGGGAAGACTCCCAAACTCATTCTATGAGGCCAATATTATTCTAATCCCAAAACCAGGGCAAGACACAACTAAGAAAGAAAGCTACAGGCCAATATCT